>JARKHS020001320.1:0-129123 GCA_030143305.2 Amblyomma americanum | reverse complement strand
ATCCTGTGTTTGCGCTGTTTCCTTTCAACCAACCGCATTTAAACTGAATTGGCTGTTTGGGAAAGCAAATGGAGTTCAAGGGTTTGAACCCGAGCGCGGCGGCTGCGTTTTTATGGAGGAAAAACGCTAAGGCGCCCGTGTGCTGTGCGATGTCAGTGCACGTTAAAGATCCCCAGGTGGTCGAAATTATTTCAGAGCCCTCCACTACGGCACCTCCTTCTTCCCTTCTTCTTTCACTCCCTTCCCTTACGGCGCGGTTCAGGTGTCCGACGATATATGAGACAGATACTGCGCCATTTCCTTTCCCCCCAAAAAAACCAATTATATAAATCAAATGGCACAGTATCTGTCTCACATATCGACAGCACACTTGAACCGCGCGATAAGGGCAGGGATAAAGGAGGGACTGAGAGAAGAAAAGAAGAGGTACCGTAGTGGAGGGCTGCGGAATAATTCCACGTGGTCTAAATTATTCCGGAGTCATCCACTACGGCCCCTCTTTCTTCTCTCAGTCCCTCCTTTCTTCCTTTCCTTACGGCACGGTTCAGGTGTCTGTCGATATGTGAGACAGATACTGTGCCATTTCCTTTCCTAAAGAGCCAGTTCAATTTTAAATTGAGATGATAGGTTAACTAGAGTGAAATGTAGATTATTGATAGCGATAAACACACCTCCTACATGGTATTTATAATTTGTGTCTATACGAAACAAGGCAAAGTTTAAATACAGCAAATTTTAGGAATCAATTAAAGATTATTCGAATCATGATTCAGATAACAGGAGAATATTGCATGAGCTTTAAGACGTGAGAATACGCACAGAATGTTTCTTTGCAATAACACTACATATGTTAGTAAACAGAGCTCAAGAACATGATCACGAAGTGTTTTTTGAAGGTGTCAAAACTACTAGCTAAAATATGCATCATTTTAATGGGTTAGGCTTGATATAACACTCATGTTTTCTTTTCAGAGATAGTTTGTCAAAGCGAAATTTGAACTAAATCTTCCTAACCTCTCTAAATTTAATGAGATACCAAACTGCTGCACGAGCACTAGGCGAAAAATGCTCGGAAACTGTGTAATGGATGGTTTTCAACTTCGCAGCCGGAGATAGGATCTGGGCTTTGTCTTTGAAATCATTGAATCGTTCACTCGGTGGCCGCGTCTTCTGAACTGCAATGGTGCCTAGCCTGTGTGCCTGCTTGCTCTATGCCTCGTGGTTTTACAGCTATTCCTAATATCTTTACACCGGCCAATTACAAGTTGTTCAAACCTGCTCCCTAATCCTATCTGAGCGTCTTTGATCCCATAGAACATAATGCTGTTCTGACGCTGCGTCGTCAGCACGGACAGTAACCGACAATTCTTCGGCCACGCAATCCTTTGCGTGGGATTGGGTGGCCTCAATCTGGTTATCACTGCTGCTAAAGGGGCGCAGTCCTGTTAAATCTTATGCAGCCTAGTTTTTAAGTCAATGAAAGATTTTTCATGACCCGCTATGGTGGACTGGTTAAATTTTTTTACTGCCCAGGGATCTCAGACTGTCGGTCTTTAAACGTTTTCAGAGCACCAGCCAGTTCTCAGAGTTCGCAGGTGGACCACGGTTCACTTCAATATCACCGGCTAAGGGTAGTAACATTGGCAACGTACTAGCTCAATCACAAGCAATGTAATACGTGCTTCATGGGCTCTGCAGCACGAGAAATGCTTTATAAAAAGAAGTTTTAGCAGAAAAAAATAACAACTGATTACCTGCAAGGAGAAAAGTTGCGAGTCTTAAGGTGCTTCTACCACCTACGTGCCGCCAAGCCCACTGAAATGCTAGCG
Organism: Amblyomma americanum; assembly: GCA_030143305.2. Taxonomy (NCBI): domain Eukaryota; kingdom Metazoa; phylum Arthropoda; class Arachnida; order Ixodida; family Ixodidae; genus Amblyomma; species Amblyomma americanum. Next base: position 127,294 of record JARKHS020001320.1, on the reverse strand, counting down.
ATGTCAGTGTGGCCGTATATACCGGGAATACGGGTGGGATAAATTACAGGCAGCGCTTGATTTCTGAGAAATCCAAGATATACGAGGCATATGCACCTGTTTCGTAGAATGGTTCAGCTGTTGCAACGAGGTGCACAAGAAGAAGGCACTGAAGGACCGTTCGTGGAGGGGACAAGTCGGTGTGTTCGAACGCCAGCGGCTTAAGACAAAAAAAGGAAGATCCAAGAATCTATCGCACATGTCCATGGATTAAAGAAGCACAAGGCAGAATAGCTGCATGGCGAAGAGATGTGAGCAGTTAGTTCCTCCCATGGCTTGCGTGTTTAACCTGCCCAAGCTACTCAGTCTATGAAGGACGCCGTAGTGGAGGGCTGCAGATAATGTATACTACCTTGAGCTCTGAACCTGGACTGACCTCGCGCAGTATACAAGCGGATATTCCATTTCGGCTCAATCGAAATGCGACCGCCGCGGCCACGACCGAACTTCCGTCTTTTGAGTCAGCAGCCGAGAGTCATGACCTATGAGCCGCCGCGGCCGCCGCAGCGCGACAGACAAGCACGAAATGGGTGGCAACATGATTGAGCGCTGCTTCTATCCTACTTCGACAAACTCTTTCGCGCTTTTGCAGCAATAATAAATCATTAACGTGCCTGTTTTGCTTTAGCGATGAGCTAAAATTGCGGCATAAAAAATAGATTGCGATACACTCTACTTCCCGCGAAATGCACAATGTAATTTCAACATCGAGTGTTCCACAAAGCCCGGCATTAAATCTTCAAATCTTTTTTATTTATATTTTTTATGTACAGTTTTGCAATTTTCATGATGAACGCGTGTGTGTCGACTGCCCGGTGCAGCGGTGCCGAGGCGAAGCAGACGGGAAATCAGGCAGATGGAACGAACGCGCGCGCCGATCATGCCACTGTAGCTAGCGGCGTCTGCTTGGCAGTCCTACTTCGTGCGAAGCAACACCTGTGAACAAACTTTTATGGCCTAGCTCTAAGAGCGTTTTTTTCGAGTTCTATCTGTTGCGTGTATGTGGCTCTGGACTGGTGCAAACGCGTAGCGTTCCACCCACCACTCTAGGCCCAGGTCACATTTGCAGGTAGCGTCTCGAGATCATTTGCTTGAACGATAATAACGCTGCAGCGTCGAGGTTTCTCATTAATCAGTTTTTCTTAAGTAACCATCGCAACGGGTTTCTTGGGCACACTGGGCTGTTCCCAAATGTACGTTCTTTTCAGAACCACCTACGCTATATGCAGCCGATAAAAACATTTGCTCGCATATTCTTGGGGCTCCGTTGCACAAGAGCCGATGATGGGCAGGGGTTGCTTCGCACTAATGAGAAAAGCCTAGCAGACGACGCTTACTCCAGCAGCACGAAGTGTGGGCATATCCTTGCCTTGCACGCTTTCTCCTCTCCTCCTTGCGGAGCGACAACGCCGCGCAGTCGACGTTCGCTTGTTCATGTTAAAAAATTGGAAAGGTGTGCAAAGCTGTATTTAACGGGGACAGATATACCAGTGGCGGTGAAGACCAGAAAACAGATATTGCCTGTTAGCCAGTAGAATAGTAAATAATTCGATACAGCTAACTTATTACCTGTTGCACTGAAGCAATTACGCAGATTTACCTCTTCGTAAATGATAGGAATGTCGTTCTTTTTTCTGATTTCGGAAGCGATTATCCACTGCACTTTGGATCAACGATTCTTTACCATCGCACGAACCTTTAAAAAGCCGAAAATTTTGGTGCTTGTTCAGTGCCTCCCACAGATACACGTCGCTTGCTGCTGAACGCGCGGCTTGACCTACTCTATGCAGTCTGCCTTACTGTGCCCGCAACTGGCCACTGTTTTAACTCAGACCGAACAAAGGACATCGCTTCACATGTGCCCCTTGGATTGACGTGTAATCGTTGGCGCTGCTCAGCGCGTGCCGAAGATCTGTTTTATATTTTTAAAAACATATGCGGCTCTTACTAACGCGCAGCTAGTAATCTCAGACTCCAACCAAGCCACTAAGTGCAAAGGTCAAAAGATTCTCAGACACAATGCGACAAAAAGATTCTATACCAGTAAGAAAAACACCGGCAAAGAAGGTCTGTGCAACGTGGCGTGGAAATTTATAGCTCACGTTCGCAAATCGAGGGAACATCACTTTATATTCTCTTATAAAATTCAATATAAAGAAAAGTGCCCGCAATACACAACTGAGCGCGACTCCTTTCCTGCAGTCGCTACGTCGCTGAGGATGCCTGTCTTCACGAGCAGTGCATTATTTCTTCCTTTCTTCATAACCTGATGAAAACTGCGGAATTTCGTACTGTGACACTTTGAAATCTCTTCAAAAGGGCGTAACTGTGGAAGCATATTAGAATTTTTCTCCTCTTTACAGAATGCGCACTGTGTTTCAGTCTGATTTCGGAAGACAGCAAAAATCAGACAGAAAGGGGAAATAGCGTCACTTATGCCGACCTAGTTACCGCCACCTCTGAAAGCTTCTGAAAGAACCTGAGATGCCGGCCCTGGATCGCCTACACCAGATGGTAGGGCAAATAAAATACCAAAGAAATTGGCTGCGGTTTAGCGCTGGTTAAACCTGAAGTGACGCGAGAGCTACATCTGCCTGGCTACGCTCCTCCATAAACTTAAGGCTGTCCGTTTCACTACCTGTGACCAACCACGTGGCTGATCACGTTACCAACCATGTGACCACCCAAGGCGCGGCTACGGAGCTGAAGATAGTGCGCAGAGCTCAATGGGTGCCAAGCTAAAAGCTTGAAATGCTAGCGTAATCTAGGTATCACTAAAAAAAATATTTGTGCGAACACGCTGCTCGCACAAGCAAGTCCGCAGTTTTCACAAATTGGCCACTATATTAATACCCATATGGCTGTGCAGTGTCGTCTTGTAATCATCATAATTTATAATCTGTAGTGGTAATGAACTGGAGCTTCTTAGTTATGCTATAGGATACCACCATGCATTTCGTGTACGAGCTGCATATGAAAAGTCGCTGCCAAAGAAATATTTTCGCTGCCAGTTTGTAGCCTCTGCGCTGGGTCATGAAGGCGACAGCCTGCTGGTAGAAGGGGACGGTTTCTGCCACGCGCCCTGGTTAATGGGGTTTAACGTCTCAAAGCGACTCAGGCTAAGGGGACGCCGTAGTGAAGGGCTCCGGAAATTTCTTTAACGTCCACTTATGTCGCACAATACACGAGCCTATAGAATTTCGCCTCCATCAAAATTTGACTGCCGCTGCAGGGATCGAGCCCGCGTGTTTTGGGCCAACAACCGAGAGCCATAAATAATGAGCCACAGTGGCAGTTGTCACGCGCTCTTCTGAATGCAGCTGGCAGCAGGACTCTTGGTGCTCGCACCGCGAATCTGCAATGTTCGGATGTGTCAAATAGGCGTATGTATTAGCAATTGTCTCCTGAGTTATGCGCTGTGTTCGTACCATGAAAGATCAAAAATTGTTCGCGAAAGTGATGCATGAGGTCATTTTTCAACACGTGTTCATTACAGCAATGAGGATAAGCAGCAAAAAAAACTTATGCAACCGTTTTGTGCTCAACGGCACGGGTGGTCGTCATTTTCTCGTTCGCACTTCGTCATATATAAATACTGCGTGGAAGTTCCTTCGGTCTTTTGCACGCTGATACTGAAAACGTTGTGAGGGGTAACGAATTCACTTTTCTTAAACGCAGTTCAGGATTTTTTCTTGCGTGTCGCAGGCGGAATGGACATGGAATCTTGAATTCCGGTAAAACTTGTGATTCTGGCATTGTACTCATGTTATATATTACATCTGATGTCACTGCCCCAAATTCTCTTCTCTACGCTTTTAGCTGCAACATGTGCATGATTTATAAACATGACTCGAGAGCTTCGCATTACAGCCACTATATTTTTTATGGCCTCGCGTTATGCCAGCCTTTGCATATTGAAGCGCTAACTTCAGAAGTCTTGGAAGCGCCAAAGCATGCTCGTCCCATTAAAAAGAACATGCCGGATCATCAGTTTCTGTCGCAAAAGATTCCGAGCCGCTGGACAATACGCGCCATAGCATCACGCATATTGCAGCTACAAATGTATACATTAGCGCCCGAGTAATCAGAAAGTAGAGCTACGTGCAGAATGGTAATTTTCGCCGCTTTTGTAATGTAGCGCGATAAAGGCTGCAGCAATAATGCATGTACTGCTTTCGGACTAACGTAGTGAATGAAATATCGGTTTTACTCCATGTTTTGTTACAGTGACAGTCAAATAAATAATAGAGGCTCCTCAACATTTAATATGCTGGCTCATAGGTGGGCTTTTGTTTTGTTTCTACTTGCCCTTGACATTATTCTGCCGTGGTGAGTAGCCTTTTTCCGTTTAAAAATTTTTGCACTGTGATACAAGCAAAACAGGTAAAATTTTTAAAAAAGCTTAATGATTATAAACTAAACCTTTGTGGCTGGGTTTTATGCGAAAGCGAGGACTTATTTTGAACTCAATTTTTTTATACTCTCTAAGTAATTGTTATGTTTCTCTGGTCAACTTCTTAATTAATAGATTTTAGTTATGTTTTTAAGCGAGAAAGCTGGAGCATGTAATTTTCTGCTTCTTCCTACACTGTTAGAAACCTGTACTGAGCTCCTACTAAAAGATAAGCGCGTTCTTAATTTTCTTCAAAACAGTTCTGATCTGAAACCGGAGCGCGCGACAAGCGCCGGAAATAGCTATCTTGTTGTGAATTTATGAATGACGTTTCCTGACGTTTCCGTTTTCTAGCATTTTCGCTTTCTGGCGTTTTCGTTCCGTTCATCGGCTGTCCGTCATCTTTTATGTCGCGTTACATGTGTTCGAACGTTGAAATGAGCCAAGTGGCCTAGAAGAAAGCATAACTGAGTTTTCGTCGAGTGCTTGTACGACGGAGGTCCACAGCTTGCCACAGTTTCCTTGTGTTTCAATCTATTATAATTGTTTTCAGGAATGAGATATGCACTTACTGAGGCCTCCATGCACTCGTTTAGAAAAGCAACACCCTTACTTACACAAAAAATAAAACAAGCCGCACTTCTGCAAAAGAAAATAAATTGTGTTTAATAATGCGAGAGCATCAACAAGCTCACCGGCACGAATCCCGGGCATCGTTCAAGAATTGGTGCTACAAAACTCGCGACTAATGCAAACTATGTGATGTCTTCGAACAGTGGCTAATATACAAAATATTAGTCAGTGATGTTCACTGATAATGGTTACTACTGCACCAGTTTCAAAGAAATAGGACATTATCAGAACAAAATTGTGAAACGATTAAAATATAATTGGAACAGAGAGATAATCGAATGGGAATAAAACTGGCAATAGATTTGAAATGCCTTGGGTTTACTCGCACATGAGATCCTAAAGTGCTCCCGGTTTTTTTTTTTTGCAATCACACGTTATTATCCTATTTGAACACAACCTTTGCAATGTTCTGTTGCTGGAGCACCTAACTTAAAAATAATCCTGGAAGTGACTTTTTTTTCGGCAGCACTGCACATCAAAAATTGGGCTTTCGTGTGCTGCAACACTGAGATTTGCTTGTTTCGCAATATTCTTGCATGCACTCATTAGTTTAGGCGCTCCTTTGGCTTTTGAATAGCCCAAAAGAAACAAATCTAGAGGCGATAAATCCGGAAGGCATGTAGGAGAGAACATTAGCGCTATGCGAACGAAGTAATGAAAAGGAAAGGTCTGGCCTAGCCAGACACTAGTGCTTACTGAAAAGCGCGGCGATGCTTCGTGATGTTGAAACCAACGCTGCCGAAAATTCTTCGGAGGCAACTCACAAACCAGAGGCTTTGACAAACTCTCCCAGATTGTTAGAAACATATTATTTCCCATTGACGTTGTTACGAAAAATCTATGAGCCGATAATTTAACGGTATTAGCTGGATCAAAGGTGGGTACAATTTTCAGTTGGTGAACAGTGCATTAAAAAACGGCGAAGGTCCAGCGAGATGTGGCACATAGGGGACGTCAAGGTCACGTCAAGTTTAACCAACATTCGGTCACTTTATGGACTTTGGCCTAGCCGTAGAACCCAAAGACGTCACGCCGAAAGAAGAGACGTCCTGCGTTCTGGCGAGCATAAAACGATTGACGGTGCTTCAGGTTTGGTGAACCGAGCTTGAAGCAGTAGCTTCCCGCTAGTTTAGCCTTGAAAATAACAAAGAAACGCTCCGCGAAAAGCATAGAAGATTTTTAGACTAAACCATCGTGAAGCTTCCGCTTCTCACTCAGTTTAACGAAAGCTAAAGCACCGTTAATTTTTTTGTCAAGTTGGAACCTGGTGGAACGCGTTTCTTGTTTAGTTAGAATTAATTAAAGCTCTGCATCGGCAATGAATATTTCAACTGAAAAACAGAGTTTTCGCAAAACCTGTACTAGCAAAGTATCTCTTGTTTTCCGAAGGACAAAAGCAGATGCCGTGAAACAAAATGTGTTCCTTATTCGAGGGCGTGCGCTCCTAGTGCGTTGCTCACAGTAGGCGACTCTAACCCTTGCACGCTTGCTGAAGTTTGTAGGAATAGCAGCGAACCTCCTAATTTTATTAACTGGAAAGCCTGACTGGTTACGAGGGTACTAACTTCCGGATCTTTTCTTGTACTTGATAATGACCACACTTTTCCTAGTTTCACTTTAAAAAGCGATGTTTGTTTTTACAATTCCAGACGCACTCAGTTCTGTTACGAATGCCATCTTTCGCTTCTGTGCCCTTTCTTAATGGTCTACTGGAAAAAATTAATTTTACTCGTCAAAAATTCTCTGCCAACACTGCCTCAGTGCTGGTATTAAGAGGGTTAGCTAAGGAAGGTTCACGTTTTTACATCGGTGTGCTCAGAAAACCTGAAGACCAAATCCAAACATCCCTTCTATGACATAAGCCCCGCCATCTACCTCATAGATTTTGTGCTACTATTGCGGCTTAGAGCCACCATCGCTATATCCGGTACATTTCCTTGTTATATGCGCTAATAAATTTTACAAACATGTGCATCATAACGCAACAAATCGTTTGGCACCATCCGGAACCGCCTCTAATAAAAGGTTCGGCGGTAATGGCCGTCTGAAGGTCCTCGGAATGCACTTTTTGGGGCGGAAAGATCGTAGTTGCGAATCCTAGACATATTTTGGGCTTCATGTCAATTAGTAACTTTATCCTCAGGAACGTGCAAATTCATGCGACACCACTTCAAACATTCTGCGTCAGACAAACGAGTCGCAAATTTTATGCAAATGGTGGTCCAGGGAGAGAGGGAGGTGCCACTTCCATGACCGCTTTACTGGCACATATGTAACGGAGAGAAAGTCTAGGTGTTAATTGAGGCGCTACGCGCCCACTGTTGCTATGTGATGTGTTGTCACGTGGTTATTGTTTTGATCAATTTGTGCTTAGAGAAAGAAGAATCCTTGAGAAACTTAAATAATAAGAGTTAACTAGCTTAAAAACTTTCACGGCATTTCAATTTTAAATAGCTGATTGTGTAAACAGAAGGCTTGAATGTGCTGTAATATATCTTGCGTACTACGAAGTTTTGTAATATTTATTTTTCACTACAATCTTGGATTCAGTGATATGTAAAGCTTCAGCTAAGCTGGCGTTGCAGGAAAGACGAGTCACCTGTCTTGAGACGGCCTTCCCATGCGCATTAGAGTCTTGTACCCATCTAACTGTATCAAAATCGTCCCATCGAAAAAATGGGCCTTGGTGCGTAATTTCAAGCCAAACGGTAAGTCATGCGTCGCGAAAAGATGGAAATGTCCATGCAATAAATTCCAGCATCCTTTAAAAGCTAGCGTTAGGTAGGAGGATCAATAATTTATTTACATGAAATTGCGTATTAAACATTGCTAGCTCGTGCAATGCTACATTAAGAAGCTGGAGAGAGCATGGTTGGGATTTATGTGAAACACCATATTTGTCCTACAAAATGTAAGATAAACAAGAGACTGCTGTGCTAAAACTCTATAGTATGTTATAAACTTTCTGCCCATTTTCTTGATTAATTACCCGTTTATAAGAGGCCGTATTTTACGCGAAAATGACCATTTTAGTGCATGGCTGGAACGCCCTGCAAATGTGCCCCGGTTCAAAGTACAAAACCAACTCTAGATATTTAAGGCACCCGTTAAGCGATACTTCACGCCTAAATCTTAGTTTACTTAAATATTCGCCAAAAACCTCGAAGACGCTTTTAATAACCTGTACTTTGAGCCTTTCATTATCATCATTCATGATAACATAAAATCATCCTCGTATCTCAAATATTTCATGACACGTTTTTCTTTCTTTCATCCAAGCTGCTACACGCTTCTCCAACTGAGCTAAAAAGATTTCGATAAATATTGGTGCTGTGGAATAGACTAGGAAATTTCATATGTTTTTGTACATACAAGTTGTCGGTAAAACGAAGGAAAGTGAAAGACAGCCAAAAAGTCAAAGCTGCAAACTTGTCTACCGTGACCCCGCTATCATTTTGAAATCTTGCTGCTCCCAACTCTAAATGCACTCCCCAACTCTCAACAGCTTTCCTTGGGGAGTAGAATATAACATTCCTCAGCATCTACTATAAAGGCAAAATTAGCTCGTGAAACTCCAGATTGCCTCACCAGAAATTCATTGACATCCTTTGAGTTTCTCATGGTAAAGTGGTATAGTAAAATGATAGTTTACGTCCAGTAGGTTTAGGTGCTTCTTCAGGTATTGGTGTATCAGGCCTTGCTTACAGAGTTCTTTTTTTAGAAACGATAGCTCTGAGAGGCATACGTTCGCTTCACTTTTTTCTGAAGAAATGCTTTCAGCTCCTACACATTTGCTGCTTTTACAGATTGTTGTAACCCTTTGTGAGAAATATATATATATATATATATATATATATATATAATATATATATATATATATATATATATATATATATATATATATATATATATATATATAATCATACAGGGTTACAACAATCTGGCCACCAGGCCCGGAAGGTATAAATAAATCGTCTCCAAAGGCATTCTCCTCAACGCGTGTAGCCCTTTAACTTCCTTTTAAAGCGAGGATTACACCCCAGTGGGTCGCTTATACGCATGTCCCGCATATCTTCCTTCCACACGCCGCTTGATAAGCGCGAACTAGCCGGGCGGCCTGCAGTGCACTAACTGTAATAGTAAGGTCAACTTTATAATTTACTTCACCAGCTTATTTGCCAGCCTCATACACCTATTTTCCATACCAGCACCGGTATTGCTCGCCTGCAAAAGCCGTCTTCATACCCAAGAGAGCGTATTCTTTAAGCTTCTTTCTTGAACTGTGTCACTCATTTTCCAACATGGGCGAACTGTTATGCGCGCTGACCCTAGCTGCTGCGTGCATTACACTATGATGACAGAAGACCCTCGGCCAGCAGCGCAATATCAATCCTTAACAGCAATGTGCAATGGATATCTGCGGTTTTCAGTGTCACAGTTTTTCAGAGCCCTGTGTCGTTTCTAGTTTTTATTCAACGAGGCATACGCCTCGCTGGAAGACCCGGTTGAACTATATATTGCGCTGTAAGAAGCCGACATTAACAACAAGAAAGAATATGCATATATAATTCAAAATATTGTAAGCAAAGATGCAGCAGTCCACGCAGACAATCTTTTTCCGCCGCGGATACCGATTGCAGTAATCCTGAAAATACAAAACGTTCAAACCTCAGTGTTTATTAGTAGTTTGTTTTACATCACAAAGGCACATTAACGCGCTTAACATGCGGGCGCGATCGCAAGGAATTAAAGGAAAACAGCGCGCGGATCTTTGCAGCAGCGTATTGTTCGAGAGCGCTTTCTAGCCCTTCTGAAAGTAATTGATCGTGAGAAAAGCTGAACAAACGTAAAAACTAAGCAGTAATGGACACATGATTCTGTTTTAGTATTGACCACTCAATATAGCTCACGAAATTGCAGCACTATGGATTTCATGCGTTCCTCTGAAACTTTTAAAATCATACATACAGCATAGGAAACAGAGTGTTGCCCCCATTGGTGAAGAGCTTTAATCTCGGCAAGACTTGACAGCGGGGGTCCCGCAAGGCAGTATTTTAGTGGCCGGTATGATTTAACTTATATGTAAACAATATAATTAACACCAGTGACCGCGCACATTTCATTGTTATGCAGATGACACAAATATATTTCACCCAGTCAGCTAATATCGTACAACTTGGGCATTTAGCCAATAACACGCTCCCTTTGTTGTCTGATTGGAGTGCGACTAACTCGATCAAAATTAACACATAAAAAAAGGTTGCTTTATTTTCACCATCTCAAAAGCCTGTAAACTTTGACATAAACATATACCATGGGAATAATAGGCTAGACATTGTCAAAAAGATAAAAACCTAGGGAGTAATCTTTACTGAATACTTAACCTGGGATGCTTATGCAGACCGGATAAGTAAAAGCCTCGCAAAGACTTGCGGTATACTATCTCGACTTCGCTACAGTATTCCTCTAAGGATTAAGGCTTTATTGTATAACGCCTCGTTCTCTCCTCATATAATTTATTGCAGCCTTGTATGGGGCACAACATCCCAAAAGAACTTTCACAAACTATTTCTTATGCAAAAAAAAGCTGTCCGTCACATCGCAGTCGTTTCGTACGACGCCCACCGCAGCGAATTATTTCCACTTCTTGATATTCCTCCTGTCAAGCGTATATACGAATACAACATCTTGGTAAAATCAAACGGTACTTGAAAAAGTCTCTCAAATACTTTCTCTCACTGTGCGGCCTGACAAAAACATCGCAACTTTCGTACAACATCAGACAGAGAAAGAGTTGAACGCTGCCATAATCTACAACTAACCAAGGGTGCAAGAGGATAGCAAAAATTGTCTTACAAAACAGTTAAATAATTTAGAGGATGTAAATCTAGATACAAAGGATACCTCAAGAAAATATTGGAAAAAATATCTAATTTCTTGTACAGAACTTGCAACTTAGCCTAGCAATGTATTTAACTTCCGGTCCTCAATGACAATTTGTTGAGATTGTATCGATAATTTCTGTCCATCTATTGGTGGCTTTATATGGTTTCCCTTACATTTCATTGTATCAAGGCTTATGTAACTTAATTTTTTCTGCTGTGAGATTACAGCAAAATGAATATGGTGCGTTTTTTATTGTGTGTATCATGGTAACATGGCATTCCAAGTGCTTGCGTACCATTGCAGTGTGTAACATATGCCCCAACCTATGTCAATTTGTGTTATTAGTTGCCTTATTGCTTGTTATATGTCTCCATGTACGCCTATGAATAGTAAGCTTGATTGGGTCTATTGAGAGTGTCTACAACATATATATATATATATATATATATATAAGTGATCTGCTCTGCTTTTAAACCAGACATCTATAATTGTTTCAATGAGAAGCTGTATGTTAACGCCCTTCAACCTGTCAAATATTGGGGCAGCAGCCTTCGTCAAATTACTAATCAGCAGCTTTTTGTTGCTTGCCGTTGCATTTTTTGTACTCTTGTAAAAAATGCTAAATAAAGTGAATTGAATTGAGAGCAGTTAGCTCGCCGCGGAATGAGCGATCGAGGTTAGTAGATGAAGCGCACTGAGTGCCCATGGCCTCGATCGGCTGGAAAATTAATTAATGCGCTTCTTCGCGTAGAGTACAGGCTGGATCAACACAGGCCTAGGCCGGCTGAAAAAATTTGCCTCCACTACAATGTTTTGGTTAGCTCTCTTGTCCAATATGCTAACATCGTTTTACTTCCTGTAAACTTTGACATAAACTTATACCATGGGAATAATAGGCTAGACATTGTCAAAAAGATAAAAACCTTGGGAGTAATCTTTAATGAATACTTAACCTGGGATGCTTATGCAGACCGGATAAGTAAAAGCCTCGCAAATTAGATATATACTCAATAATAAAAAGTGACTGATTCCCACACTTAGATAAAAAGAGCACCATGAATGAAATCATTGCAGACGTAGTAAAATCTCGCGGCTGGGGCTCATGTTTCATGTAATTAATCGGCCTACAAATCTAGGCGTTGCTAAATAGATTCATAGCATTAGAGTCGTAAATAGAGTCGTAAGCATTGGGATGCGTGAAGCAAGAATAATTATTACACTGAGTGCTTTAAACACTCATTTTACCCAATAGCAATTAGACAGTTGAACAGCCTTGGCCCAACCGTTAGTTATATTTCATCGCTGACAAAATTTAATATTGCTGTTATATTATGTGACGTTTATAATATGTGCTGTTATTATTATACCCATGTTTTTTCCTCAAGTTTAAACTCACTTTATATTCGAATTTTTTACCTTACACAAACTAAGCACTTGAAGTATGTCAGTGATTTGCAGTGCAAGTTCGAAATATTTGTTGTTTACTTACTGTCTGCGTATTCTATTCTGGAACCATAAAAGCTGGCTGGGCAAAGCGAATCACAGAAAGCAGGAACAGATTCACGATGCCGAAGGAAAATGTTTAGAGGGAGATGACGCTGTGAACTACATTTCATCAGTTATAGCGGAGTCATTTAAGAAAGACGATAGAGTAATCACCCCAAATGAGGGAGCAACACAGGAACGCACAATAGAAAACAGCGTGGAACTGGCGAATCTTAACTGGAAAAAGACGATTTTCTTATTCTGTCTCAAATGCTACACACAGAAGCCTTATTTCATGTACTTTTGCATTGTTTTCAGTCATATATCTCGTACAAAAACGTTCTTTGGGCGCCTGTGGAAAAAGCTATGTCCATCTATGGCCTTTTATGACCGTCTATAAGCACCCACAGAGGTGCTTATTCCCAGCTATTGAAAAATCTATGCCACTAAAGCTATAGCTTTGGAACCATACAACTGTCTTAAGCTCTCTATAGAAAAATATATCTGCCTGTATCTACAGCTATAGATAGAAATAGGAAAGGTTTATGGCTATTTGGGCCAAAATCCTATTGCCGGCTAAAGGACATTTTTGTATAGCTTTGTCACAGATTCGTTTTACCTTCTTTGGTTTTTTCTTAACAGGATTACCAGTTCAACGTTCAGATTTATAGTAGAAAGCTGTCTTGTTAACTTAACCATGCCCTCCAGCCACAATCCCTAGTAGGAATAGCAGCCTGTATAAATCGGCCAATATCTTAGTTTGACAGAGGCGCCAACTGGGACGCCAGTATATACTAAATATATGCTGCCGCACTGAACATATCTCCTTGTTCGTCGGAAGACGGCTCGACGACAAGCAATCGCCTGTGAATAGGAACATGCCCACTCATGGCGAAGCTCTTCAGGTATCAGTGACACACACCATGGCCTTTAACACAGCGGCAGTGTGGCGGAGTCAATGGAGCTTACCAGAGCTTGCTACTAGCACGTCAGTATCCTTTGGAACATGCCACCTGTCACAGAGCTCCCAAAGACACAAAGGAGCCACGGCATCGCGGACCGGTATAGCTACAGAAGAACGCAAAAACATGCCAAGGAGACACCTCTTGTCCACTGTAAACGCGCAGAAGGGACGAAGGGTTACTGACCAAAAAAGCTAGAGAAATTAACTACACATCCTCATTCAAGCAGGCTGGCGCTTAACGGTGTCGAAACACGGGCAGCTCGTGTAAGCCAGCAAGAGCACTAACTTAAGAAAATGCTGCTAAGGCGCATGTTATACAGGAATTGCTCGGTATGCCTTTAATGCGAGAGTCTTAAAAGCCTTATACTGGAGAAATATGTCGGCGATCATAAAATTAGCACACTGACTGGAGGCAAGTGACATCACAAGACTAGATAATTCTCATTGGGTGGTAATAAATCACGTAACCAGACCAGAAGTGACGTCACATCAGCTAAAGGCCTCACAAGCTTCTACTGCTATCGCATTGACAACAGATGTTAAGTAGAGTCTGTGAAAAATATACAGGCCAAAAATTTGCTTCTAAGTCGTGAAGCGGGCTCTTTGGCACACTTCGCAGTCCTAAGCTCGGGTAGGTTGAAGACTTAAGTGCGTCCCGCTTTCGTGAGGTTACGGTTCATTAGTGTGCAAGAGGAGCAGAGCTACAGGGCTCAGCAGCAGACTCCTCGGACTGTACTTTACTTCTGACAAATGCTGTACTGTTCCACGCTCCAGAGCCCGGCTTTAGCAGGGGTGCGCGCTTGGAAGAGGCTCCGCAAACGCCGCTGCGTCCTACGGGGGCAGAACTAATTTCGAACACCACAGCCTGACAATGTGGTTAGTGACTCCTTTTAGAGATTCAACGGAGTTTCTTGAGTCCGATGAAGCTTAAACAAGTTCGTTCTACGAGAGTTCAGCAGATGAGGATTAGTATGAGCCGTTGAAGCGAGTTTCTAGAGTTCGTCATTTCGTCGACATGAAAAAAGGCCGCAAGGGGGCATTTGACACAAAGAAGCGGATTTAGGGTTCTTTTTGAGGGTTGAATGAATCACTTGCCCGGTAACTAAACTGTTTGTTCAAGACTGTTTCCCAAGTATTTCACTTTAGGAAAGCCGAGTACAAGACCAAATGAAACCTTGTAGGCAGAAAAGTACATGTCTCCAGGTGAATGCTTGACATCCCACACAGAGATTCGCTCCAGGTATGCCCACCTAAAGCACACAACACCCCCACACCCACAGGTCCGCTTAACGAGGAAGAGGGGCTTATGGAAACGGCAAACGGGAATAAGTAGGGTGCAAGTCTACGCACTGCAGAAAAGAAAGCTGTCCTCCTTAGCAGCTACTCCCAACTCTTCTCTGGAAAGGGAGATGCCGCGCGGACAAATGCCCTTAGAGTCACAACGATACAAAAGAATGGCACCCTTCTACAATCTGCTGAGACAGTTTTGAGATTGTTACAATTATACACTTCACATACATTTGCCTGAAGACAAAGCATATCAGTCCCTTTAACGAGAGATACTGTTCTAGCAGGCACGAGCAACTAGAAGAATGGTGTATCAAACGGAAGGCGCGCACGCTCACGTCTGGATAGTTCAAGATGAAAGAAGACGAGACATATACAGTGAAGCAGAAAAAAACATCTACTCACTAGCCACTTCAAATAAAAGCAACGCTGCCGTCACAACCTCGAGTCTAGAGTTCGTACCTCACGATAGGAGTACCCCCAGTTCTGAAGATGCAGATGGACCAAGAAACACAGCTTGCCGCCACGGCGGCACAGTGGCTTTAGCATTTGGACATTTATCCCAGCGTCGCGGGATGGAATCCCTGCCGTGACGGCCGACTTTCGATGGCGACGAAATGAAAAAAGTCCGTATGCTGCCCGATGTAAGCCAGCGGAAATAATTCTATGCGCTGAAAAATAATCTTGAGTCCTCAACTACGGCGATTCGCGTAGCCCAGGTGTGGCTTGGATGCGTTACACCCCACATAATATATCGAACTTAGAGGGATGCACATTGTGCAGCCAAGAAAGGCTTCAACGCGATGATACATTTTCAATCTTTTATAGTACCCTACAGACGATTGACACGCACTTTACCCCTCAGACGTTGGGCTGGAAGCACAGCGAGGTGCATCGTTATTGTAACATAAGACTATGACCTCGCCGCTTCGGAATTGCTGAAGTACGATCTCACCTTTCAAACACGGACGCCCGATATCCGTCAGAGAGGCACCACAATGGTGAATGTGGTCTTAGGAGACTTCGATAACACAAGTAAAGGGGGTCGCTTGTACTGAGTGTGTGGTCCTATTAAAACGTCTGTTGAGAGGACGCCAACACCACCCTATTGAACACAAAGTAGTAAGGCTTAAAGACGGCAGCGTCAGTCGCCTTTTCATTTGCATTTCAAAGGGCACGTACAAGAGAAGCTGAAACCTTTTTCGAATAAAGTTGCTTTTTTGCCATCTCGACCCTGTCTGCCGCAAGGCAGTTAAGGTTAGAAATACTGCGGTGACTGCGCGCTCTCACTACAGGAACTGAGGTATCTACACCATAGCGACAATAAACTATATACACACTATCAGTGAGAGGAGAGTGAAATGCGAGGAATATTAACAACACCCAAATATACCGTTAATTGATTACGAGAAAGCATTTGACTGAGTGGAAACTTGAGCAGTCATGCATGCATATTGGAAAAAGGGTGTACAAGTTTCTTATGCGAAAATACTAGAAGATTGTCCATAACGTTAGAAATAAAATTTCAGTAATAAAGGGTGTCACGAAGCGAGACACTATCTGGAGAAACGATCTCGCCAATGCAATTCACCGCGTATTTACGAAAAACGTTTTAAGTTTTAAGGCCTTGAATCGGAAAAATTGAGGATAAGAGTTAAAGGAGATTACCTAAATATTTCTCGATTCTCTGATGACATTAAATTGCTATGTCACACAGGAGAAAAGCTGCAAAGCATGATCAATGAGTTAGACAGGCAGAGTGAAAGAGTACGTTTTAAAATTAACACGCAGAAAACGAAAATAATGCTCAACAGTCTCGCAAGCGAACATCAGATCACAATAAGTAGCGAGGGGCTGGGAGGTGTGAGGAAATACGTCACGTCTACTTAGGGCTGGCAGTGGCCGCCGATTGGGATCATCAGAGGGAAATAACTAGAAGAATAAGAGTGAAGTGGAGCACATATGGCTGGTTCTCTCCGATCATGAATCGCAGTTTACCAATATACCAAGTTGACAACATCTGTATCTTACCGGTACTGGCTTACGGGGCAGGAACGTGGAGGTGAAAGAATTGGGTTCAGCTTCAGGATAACGCAGAAAGATACAGAAAAAAAGTGATAGGTGTAATGTTGAGAGACCGGCAGAGGGTGGAGCGGATGAGGGGCAAATGCGTGTTAATGATATCCCAGTCAAAATCAAGAGGAAGAAATGGGCTTGGGCAGGGCGTGTTATGGGAAGGCAAGATAACAGCTGCTCCTCAAAGGTAACGGAACAGATTTCAATAGAAGGCAAGCTTAGCAGGGGACGCCAGAATATTAGATGGTCGGATGAGATGAAGAAGTTCGTGGGGATACGATGGCCGCAGCTTGCAAAGGGCAAGGTTAATTGGGGAGACATGGGAAAGGCCTGTGCATTGGAGTAGGCGTAGACTGATGATGATGATGAACGTGCCGAAACGACTCAGGCTATGAGGGACACCAAACTGGAGGAGTCCGAATAATTTTGAGCGCATGGTTTTTTTAACGTACTCTCACAGCGCACACGGAACACGCGCCTCTGGCGTTTTGCCTTCAATGAAATGTGCGCGCCGCCGCCGGGATCGTATTCCCGTCTTTCGGGTTGCAGCCGACCATCATAACCTTTGATCTACCGCGGCGGCTTTGTAAAAATTCTTCCGACTAGAACCTAGAAATATGACGTTAAGAGCTTGTTCTAACCTGCCACCAGTGCTTGTTACAGGGGTACACAGAATATCCCACTTCCTCGCCTTCTAAAAGTAATAATCGTTCTGTCCATGCAACTCATTTTGAATCTCACTATGCGTTTCAGCTGGCGCGTGTCCAGCAGGTGGCCACGCCTCTCGTCGAGTGTTCAGTTTGGCAGCGGGCATTAAAATGCATAAATGCTTTGTGGCCCCTTGCATTCCGTCCTTTACCACCGACCACAAAATACGGTTCTCGCCATTTGACCCATTAAGGCGTTGCCTGCCCGAAGTTTAAATCTCTGCTCCAAATTAATACGCCTTAGGCAGTATTTCTACGTCCAGTTCTCTCTTCCAACAAGTCCGAAGCAGCATCTTGCCACATCATGACATGCCTAGCTACGCGCATTGACAGCTTGACAAATTCAGTGGTGGCTGTGGTTCAGCCTTATTGCATATCGAAGTCTATAGATCATGCTGTTCCATAGACCATTAGTGGACCTCCTGGTTGAGCCCGCCATCATAACTGAGAGCAGAGAATAGCTCGGGTTCATTTCTCTCGCGTAGCTATCCAAATTTCTCACTCGTCTGAAAATCAGAGCCGCTAAAAAACGGCCAGCTACTCACTCATCCGGTGCTTTACATCGTAACACAGAAAACACACTTCTCTTCCGGTCGGAAGCTCACATTCTACTTAATAAATATACTACGGTGGCCTAGGGCACTAACTCAGATCTGGAAAGCAACATTAATGCCATTGATCGCTGGCTTGACAAAATGCTTCCCGCTTTGTGAACATACCAAAAATTTAGAGAGGTGTTTTTACAGGTGCACCTCGCGCAGACCTACAGTAACAGACTTCGCTGTGTTTTAGTGAACAACTACTACTTATAATTCTTGTTCATCGAAAGGTCATCGAGGAAGGGAAGCTCTGGAGTTTCTCTTTACAGGAAGGAACAGCTGGCTCCACCAGAGCGTGGAGTTGTTAATTTCCAGGCTGAGTAGTTGAGGTGGCGTGAATTTTTCTTACTAAGCCAAAATATTGACCGTAGTTTCTGCTCAATTTCGCTAGCAGTTTCGCACATCACTGTTCACCGGATACGCTGAAGACGTCTTCCGTCTTTCTCTTACGCCCTAGAAGATCACTCGCAGCTTCCCTATAACTTTACACATTGAAACCTCACTTCTTCACTCGGAGGAATTGATTCGCAGTAGTACCCGTAATAATATGGTAGGCTAGCAGAAAAAAATGCGAGAAAAGCAAACCGACGAAAGATTTTAACCATAAAACTGTAAGTGTTACATTATAATTGTTAAAGCCTCAACCATCTCTTTAACTGTTTCTCTTTCTTTTCAGTGTTACGGCCAGTACATACTGTCCCAGTGAGCCAACTGATGAGGAAAAGCGAAGGCACCACTGTGTCGGGCAGGTATGTGCTTTTATTATATTCTGCACTGCTCTCTGCATTCATACTGCATCCCACATTATACAGGCGCTTGCACGTTTACAGTTTGCAATATCACAGATTCACTTTTCGTCTTTCAGGAATAGTTTTAAAATTAATTTTTCTACGTTCAACAATGCGATTTTTGGTCGTGCAAACATCGAACACAATGGGAATTTACCCCTGTGGCGTGAAGTATTCTGCACATTTGAGCCAGAAATTTCGGCGCCACATTCGCTGTCTTCTGCGTCTGTGATTGTGTCGAACTGCTCTAAACTTATAAAGGCCAGCAATATTTAGGTGCAAGTGCGCAACGTTTCAGCATTTTAGACAACCTTGTGTTGTGTGTCGTTTACATGACTGCGGATAACATCCTCTGGGGATCTACGTTGTCCGCGCCCTTTTCAGCCACCTAACCATGGTGCTAATACCTTGAACACCCAGTGTGTGTTGTGCGCCGGACAACGCGTAACAAATATTGTCACTTGTATGCCATAGAAAGCGCAATCAGTGCAAACCTTTCTTCTCAGTAGCTGTATCATTGCAAACGCTTTTGCCAAATGTATGTGCACGAAACCCTAACTTTACTTGGTCTCCAAGCAAAAGATCCTATCCTTGTAAAAGTGTTATAGGGCCATGAATTACCAGAGGAATGATGTTGCCAGTGCATTGCGTGCCTGTGAGGAAAAAAGTGTTATGTGGAACACGGAGTCACTTAATAGTACCTCGGAGGAAGCCTGGCGCATCAGCACTTCATCTGCCATGAGAGGTGCAGGATTGCCTGGAAGATGAAGTTTCATATTTCACTCGGATATTGTTGGGAATAGCCGTCTTCTCGAGCAAACAGCAAATAAATGCGGTGAAAGTTTGCATATTAATCTATGGTTCGATTTAAATAAAACTTTTTTAAAGTGGTAAACTCAGTAACAAAATCAATTTATCTGCGCATAATTAATTTTATTAGTGCAACACTAACCCGAGCGAGATTAGAAACCTCGTCCGCCTGCATTCCGGCTGCAGATGAAATGCCGCCAAGGAAGTGCTCTTTAAGAAATTCGCGTAGACGGTGGAACGACGTTTTTTTGCTGGTAATTTGGAGAAACTATGATCAGAACGGAGTACGTCGCTGGTTAAAATGGACACAAAAATCTCTTCTCGAAAATCATCTCCACAACGCGTCAAATTTACGTGAAATATCTACTTTTGGTATAAAGGACAATTAACGCAAGAAAGGAAATTATAATAAAGTCTTCATACCGCTAAAAAGGCCACTTAAATTCTTGATGCCCATGTTATTCCAGTAAAATCATGTTTAAACTGAGATTTCGCCTGCACACATAATAGGCAGTACTGAATTTTTTGTACAAACTATATAGTCTAGTGCAAGGAAAGGAGCAGACAGATGGTCGCACTTGTACCAGAGTTCACAATAATTTACTTTGTTCAAATAGATGCGCGAGAGAATAAGCCTGCCAGAGAAGCAGGCACTCTTGAGCTGTCGACTCGCAAAAGGTGAAGTTAGGAATGAATGCAAACAGCCATTTGATCCAAGGCTAGAAAGTGATTTAAAATTGTCTCCGCCTGAGTAAAATTTAAACTTAAACTCTCCTTATTTCAGCGCGAACTTGCTTGTATTAGAATATCAAAATAGACTTACAGCTCCTGTTTAGGCTGAACTTTGCGCTTGCTAAAATATAGAAGGATATAATTGACCTGACTCACATATATCTAGTTAGTACTGCAGAATTGAATCATTTAATGCCTGGATCCCACTAGAATTTACACTAGAAATGAGACGGTAACTTATATTTAGAACTCCTTTAGGTTTTGTCCAAAAATTCCACGTGCATAAAAGTAAAACGTAGAACGGTAGGCAATGTCAAGAGCTACGAGAATTCAGTATTACGAATATTTTATTAAAACTTAATGCAAAACAAATACGGGTGCCTCCTCTAATGAGTAATAATGCTCAGCCATACACTTTCGGCGACTGACCATCAGTCACCCCTAGATATTTAAGCGGTAAAGTATGCGCCAAGCAAAATATTTCTAGAACGCCGCGCCTGTCGACTCTCAACGCCACCTTGAAAGGAACGTCGAACGATCTGTTGCCTACCCGTGGTGTGTGAAAACGAAATTTACGGTTAGAAGCCGGTGAGCGAGAAAAGAAGTTGAGCCATGAGAGTGCTGTAATTTGATCGGCCATAAAAGACGCCACCAAAGGCTTCGGGTATCCGTCCGGGAGCGGTCGCTTTAAAGTTTCCGGCCCCCCTTTTGAAAATGGTTCTCACTTAAATGAGCCTCTCTGTTAGGCACATGCATAGGAAGATTGTTTGAATTTATGGTGTTTTACGCCCCAAAGCAACTCAGGCTATGAGGGATGCTATGCCGTATTCGAGGGCTTCGGATGATTTCGGCCAACGGAAGTTCGTTATCCTGTTGTGCAGTAGCAGAACACGTATCCTACTTGCTTCAAGTGCCGGCAAACGTAAAACTATATACCTGCCTACCATATTTTTGCGTGGGGAATACCACCGAACTATCAAGGATGCATTTCAGTTTCTTTTCATATTTCGATAATTAGGCTCCTTGATGTTTTTTGTGTTTTTATAAGCGCTAGTGCACAGTTGCACGAGGCCATCCTTGGTGGGGAAAAAAATTTTAAACATTGTTCACTTTACATATAACACTTTTACTAACACTCAAGTGCCTTATAATACTTCGGTCCGTAATATCTATTTAACATACAAGCTGCTTAAGCCATCCACAACATTGAGGTAAGAATACATACCACATTTCTTGTCTTTACACGAAGTCATTGCGAAGACTTTGTATCCTTTGTAGCGAAAACACGAAGACTTTGTACCCTTTTTTTTCTACAGACCGTTTTGTCGAAACGACTTTCAAGTAATGTCTTTAAATTCTTAGGCCAATTCCCTGTCCAACTGTACTATTTTCATGCATGGGAAAATTGAACGCAGCTTACACCTTTAAAGGGTTAACGCGACATGACATCGCACAGTACATAGGCCTCCACTCGCGAAACATAATTACGGCTATATGGGAGAACAAAGAGTAAAATGTACAATAGCACACTTTCTTTTATGAAATGGAGTGCGTTAGAGGACAGTTTACTCCCTTATTACTAATTTCTGTTAAGAGTGTAGTATTGCGGCTACATCGAATTGGGAGCGCCGCTGGTGATCCAAATGGGCGGTGCAATTGCATTGTTTAAATAACCAAATGTGGGAGAAATTTCTTCTTCGATCCTGCGTCTGGTAGTCCAGTGTTGCTGTCGAAATGAAATATCCGCGTCATCAATTTTTGCAAACGGAAAATGAGTCACTTACGACTTCATAAACTGCATTTTCTTTTTTTCTGTTCTTAGCTTTGTTGCGCAGGAAACTCAAGGGTCCTAGACAACTTCATTTCCTTCTCATTTCATAGTTCAGTTTCTTGTCACGACGAACTGCATTAAACAGGTGATAGCTCAATGTTATGTTTTTTTGGAGAACTGTATTAAGGATTGAAATTCACATGAGTGCATTGATTTACATGTGCTTTCATTTGTGGTTTCGTAGTTTATCCCTTTCGGTGTGCCCACCTGGGTAACACACCACGGCAGATGATGGCTAAGGTGTCATTTCCACTAAATTTCTTCCCACGTAAAAATTTTTTTGCAATGGCGTACTCCGGTTTGAAACCGATACACCTGACACATATTCACCCTGATAACTTTGCTCTTGTAGCTTTGCGGCATTGGCACATGCGAGGACCCATGTTATTGCGACAGTGGAGCTCATCATTGCCTCGGATACTGCCGCTTCCGCAATTGAGTGAGTGCGCAATGAACAGGATTTCAGCCAGTGGCGCCGTCGATTTCCTTCTGCTATTGCGCAGACACGTGTGCAATTCAGGGGGCGTTAACAACAGAGCTCTTCTCTTCTCTCTCCTCGAATAAATAAAAGGTACCAGGTGCGTTCTGAGTGACTGCTTCGTGATACAGCGGCTTTAAATATAGAAAAAAAAACAGAAACATGCCTCATGCACGCCGAGACTATGCTATTGTCACCAAGCAATGCTTAGGGCAGGCCCTAAAAGCGCTTAGTGCTGCATACACAGCCGTGGTCTGGGTTACGTTCTGCCCCTTTTCTTAGCGTGAGCTGGAGGACAGCATGTTAAACAGAATTCACAGCCGGCGTGTGCTTTCAGGGTTATTAATTCCACTGAAAAAAAAGACCTGAAAGGGCCCGTCTGGAGGCTCATTCTGAGATAGCGGTCTCAATGCAACTGGCTTTATTTTATGCTCCAAATGCTGTTAGCGCATTTCATTCGAGTTCCCGTTATCTACAGAGAATTTATATCATATATATTCGCCATGCAGCTCAACTGGTATCAACGCTACACGCACTTCCGCGAGAACAGAGATCAGCCGGCTGAGTTGTTTTGAAGTTAATGCATACACTCCCTGCCAACAGCTGTACATTCTGAACCCGAATACAGCTATATTCTATAGTCTTATAGCGCACATACTTTTATAAAAAAGAGAACGATACTGTAAATTTCACTCTCTTCGTACACTTCTCAGTTTAGACTGTAGGCGGCACGTAGCAGACAGCGATTGAGCGAAACATATCCTGACTCATTTCCGCTAACAACTGAAAGGAACCACCTCACAAAACACATAAATCACAACGACAGCCGCTCAGCCAATCGCAAGTGCCAACTGTGATTATACTTACTGCGTATTTATTGAACAAACGAGGGATAATCGACCGTACAGAGCGCCGTTTGATGAGCGGTAGTTTTTCGCTCAGAAGAGCAGCATTAGAAAACGTAGCTGCGCACATGCCTTTGAAGATCCCTCGCATCTTACATTCGCACTTCACGACAGCACAGCGCGTACCGAAGGCCACACGCTTGCGTCGCCGTAGTCGATGTATACGTGCCCGACCGACATCTGGTTCTGCGGTGTGGGCCCGGCCTTGATCACTTCACTTATTTTCGTTTGCACCCACGGACTCTGCCTCTACCGCAGGCGTGCATTGCAACAAGACGCAGCCACAATTGACGCAGTGGAGAGCATATGCTCTTTTGTGTGGAGTAGAGATGTGAAATGCGCAAAATAACACAAATTTTGAAAAAAAAAAAAGAATATTTTTGAGCGGCGAGAAAGGCGCTGTAATATAAAAAATCTTCGAAACCAATTTCTAGTTCCATGAGTTCTTGCTTAGAGTTTTACCCCATATATTTAAAAAAAAACTGCAGTGTACATCTATGAACGACTGGAAAGAAATTGTCATCGCCTGTTTTAGAAAATGTTTTAGTGCGAAAACACTACTTCATACAGTGAAATCGAGCCAAGAAAATTGTGGCAACCTTGAATTTCAGGATGCCCTTGGCCGAGTTGAAGGAACGAAATAAGCATTGCCGCTCCTGGGTTTCGAACCCGCGGCAGCGCGAGCAGATCAGCGTCGCTGCCTGGTACACGAGAGTCTATGCAATGGCCAGAGCCGATCACGCCTCGTTTCAAACTACAACACACTCTCGCGCAGTTCATTGCATGTCGTCGTGTCCATGAACTTCGATCTGTGCTCAAAACCCTTCGCACGTACTACTCCATTTCAATTAAAACCATACATTTTTTTATTTTTCAAACGTTCGGGCATTGTGGATGCGGATTGCACATGGATGCGCCCTGCTGAACGTTAGAACACAAATTTATTTTCTTAACTGAGGGCTTAATTATAGCAGTGTGGCTGAGCATGCTGCCGCTGACGCAGACGGCACAAAACGACGAAGGTTCTACGCATGCAAGAGGCTTTCTCCGAGTACAAACCTTCGTGGCGCCCTGCAAAGCCAATTTGACGGTCGCTTGGCTCAAGCTGTTTACTCAAGCTGTTGAACTCTTTCTGTGACTAAGATTAGAACATTGATAAGCAGCTTCCAAGATGCTTTGCTATTGCATTCTCTGCTTCTCGACGCGTTCTCAGCCAACCTTCAATGTACTCGGAGTACATGCGAGTGAAGGGTCACGTGGAGGAGTCCTCGAGGAAACAGGTAACACTTGTCACTCTGCTGTGTATTTTGCCAGCGAGATCTGCAAGGTGACTGAATCGGTGGTGAGTGATAAAACTGTGGCGCTAGTAACGGACGGCGCCAGCAGCATGAAATCAGCCTGTAGTATTATTAGAAGCAAATTTTAGTATATAACATGCATTGAAAGTGGGGCTTATGGTCTTAGCTTGCTCTTGAATATCTGACGTAGCTATAAACATTAGAAAATGTCCATGAGACATCAAGACAAGCTATAAAGTATGGGAAGCGTACCCACATATTTGCTACAACATTCCAGGAAATAGAAGCAAAAGACGGAAACGTAAGCTCAGAGATTATAAAAGCTTCAGAAGAAACCCAGCAGGGGCATCTGCAACAAGAAGGTGATGGTGAGTTACGACACCACGGTTTTCAGAGCCTCCGCAGCGGCTTCCTTGCAGAGGGATGCTGGTGAGCAGTGTGCCACCACAGACTCGAGCACCTGAGCTTAGCCGTGCGTGGCTCAGCCATGTCCTGCGAAAAAGGAATCCTGTTGGTTGAGCCGATGCCGAGTGTTTGGACATTTAAGGACCCTCGGCAAAGTCAACACACCATTTTCCTGAAGATGGCAGCGTCCTGAAGACGGCACGTCCGGTCTGAACCGATCGGAGGAAGTCGGCAGCCGCTTTTTCCTGTCCTCCCCTTCGTCTTTCACTTTCCTATCATCTTTCTCACAACTTTTCTGTTTCCTCCACCCTTCACTGTTTTTTCTTTCTTTCTTCTCGAGGCTAGGGTTAACCGTGTTTGGCGAACTACCCTCTGTTACGCCGTATTGGGATGTAGCTGATGTGTACAGCTAGCGTTGCCAGTACCTGCAAGTGCCTGTCCTGTGCCCTTGTTGGGCTCCATCGTGGGTGGCTGGCACCGTAGCCAAAACATATACATATTCTAAGGCTCCCTTTCTTTTATGAAATGACCTCCCTCTCAAGAGAAAACGAACCAATGTAACCGAATAGTTCATCTAGAAAACAAAAATAGTTTTCCCTAGATACCACGTGGTCCAAAGTCAAGAATAAAAAAAAACAGCAAGAAAAATATCCCTATTCATAGTTGATAAATGTCTTTAAAAGGTCTTGGGTCCCGGATGCAAGGTGACGAAACTAGTTAGGCGTGATTTGCTTCTAGATACCTGGGGCAAAGTTAGGTACCAAAACTTTCACACATTCTGCAATTTAACATTCTAGTCGCCGTCTCACCCCACAGGTCCCTAAACGCACTCAGCTGTATGACCTCAAAAATTTATTTTCTATACCTCACCGCTTTTATGGAGGCAAAACGCTAAGGTGCCCGTGTGCGGTGCGATGTCAGTGCACGTTAAAGATCTCCAGGTGGTCTAAATTGTTCCGTAGCCCTCCACTACTGCACTTCTTTCTTCCTTTCTTCTTTCACTCTCTCCTTTATCCATTCCCTTACGATGCGGTTCAGGTGTCCGCCGATATGAGACACGTACTGGGCCATTTAATTTCCCGAGAAACCAATTCTGATTATTATTATTACTATTATTATTATTAATATTATCACCTCACCGTAGAGATGATGCTATCTCCTAAGCCGAAAGAATAAAATTAAGAAAATAAAACAAAGAAATCCCAAAGAAGCACCTTGTATTGCCTTTCACTTGTTTCAAACTTCCCGAATCTATTGAAGTGAGATACACAAAGATTGCAGTGTCTCCGTACATCCCGAACGCGAGGCGTTCTTTCAACTTGCAAAGATATGTCCAATGCTCCTAGAGCTGCCCCGGTCAAAAATCCTGCGCGAAATGCGCTTCAAAGCAGCATGCCTCAGAAAAGAGCGAAACGGCAACTTACTGCGCTAAAAATGAAGGTGAGCACCCTGCCTGCTTCAGGTCTTGCACATCGTGGAAGACAAAAAAATAGATAATAGCAGTGGAAACAAAACAACAAATATTCATGTAAAGAGGCAACAGCACGCAACAGAATGGCAAACAACTTTTCTATCATTCTGCACGCAATCTTCTCCCATGCGGTGTGACGAAGCGACGCGTCACACTGGCCTCTGGAACGTGTTTAGACCACACATTCTCAGGCAATAGTATCATCGCTCCCCTGGGACAAAGGATGGGCCACATTGTTCATCATACAAATAAACTGGTTATGGGGGTTTAACGTCCCAAAGCGACTCAGGCTATGAGAGGCGCCGTAGTGCAGGGCTCCGGGAATTTCGACCACCTGGGGTTCTTTAACGTGCACTGACATCGCACAGTTCACGGGCCTCTAGAATTTCGCCTCCATAGAAATTCGACCGCCGCGGCCGGGATCGAACCCGCTTCTTTCGGGCTAGCAGCCGAGTACCATAACCACTCCGCCACAGTGGCGGCTACATTGTTCATCATAGGAAGATCGTTAAAGACGTGGAATGGGGGGTACATAGGTAGCCGGATTTAATCTTTCCCGTAAGATAGGCTGTAACTTAACTAATCAGTTTATGCTGCGCAAAACGCTGAATTGTGTGAGACTATGCAGAACACTCTGCCGCAAACGGTTGGCCCACAAAATTTTCACGAATGATTAGACTAAGTGGCCTGCGTTTAAAGACTTCCAAGGTGGGATGTGTATACCGGATCGAGATAGGTTGTTTTCGAGCTGTGGCGCTCGGGCAGCTCGCGGACGCCTGTTATTTTATTGTGTAACCACTAGGTTACCATGGCCACTACTTGGAGGCCACCATTTTGAATTGTATACGTGGAATCAGCATATCACTCGGAGACTCGAAATGCGACCAGTAGAGCTAACGCTCTAAAAAGATTCACAAACGCGAACAATAAGTATTTCAGTGCATAAATAATGACACATGTTTTAGACAGTCTTATGAAGAGCACTGAAATGGTGGGTTACAGTTAAGTGCTTGGTGTAATTACCTGAATGTTCTTCATGATTGTTACACATCCAGAAAGCGGTCTTCAAACTATAACATGGAAGTGAATATCAAGATTCATCACCAACGTTTCACGGTCAGGTGCAACCTCTTAAAAATAGACAGGCGCTCGCATCGAAGCGCCGTGACTCGTTTATTTTGCTATGTGCCGGAGCGTTCCGAAAAAAAAAATTCGCTGGCGTATTATTAAGCTCAAACGCAGCTTTGCGATGTTAGGCATACCGCAGTTAGGGCACGGCACCAAGTGCTCTCCGACCACTTGCTGTACTTTTCATGTGCATCTAAATTCTGGTACATGTATTCATATTTCGGTGTTACAATTTATTATTAGTTACCCAGTTTAAAATACTGAGGGAAGAAGCCAGCTCGCCGCAGAAACAAAGGAGACCCATTACAGTTCTTCGAGATTGCAAAGAAAACAAAAAATAAAATGAATCGACGCTGACGCAGCGGTCGAATTTCGAGTGTGCATACGACCACAGTCGGCACAATTCTCACTCTATGCAGATGATATCTGTATCTGAGCAGATGGAGTCACGCGCTCACAATTCCGAGCAAGACTTCAAAAGGCGTCAAGTATTCTAGTTTCCTACTTCCATCTCCAAGGCTTACAGATTTCAACCGAAAAATGCTCGCTTGTTGCCTCTACACGAAAAAACATGTTTCATTGTACCATATGCATAAACGGCACAGCATTACGCTACGCAAAGAGTCATCCGTTTCTGGTAGTAATCATCGACCGAAATCTATCATGGACCTCCCATGTTTCATGCATGAAAAAGAGACTGACAGCGTTATGTCACGTTCTCGCCTTTCTTAGTAGAAAGTCATGGGAAGCGTCAGTGCGGTCAGTGATGAAACTCTACGACGCCTTTCTCACGGGATTTCTTCGCTACAGCCTCCCTGCACTTAGAAACGTTCAAGAAACAAATATACGAAATCTGCAAAGCATTCAAGCTCAAGCTCTCCGGACTTACCTAGGACTGCCGAAATGTGCCTCTACGGCCGCATCTGTACTCATCGCCCAGGAGCATTCAATCTCACCTACCTAACAGTTGACGCACTGAGGGCACATTTTCGACACATATCCCGGGATTCCTGTCAGTATCTTGCCAGTCTGTACCTATTACCAGGCCGCGCACATCGTTTTCAAACGCGACTAATGCACATCGCGCCGTTCTGCCGTCCCAGTTTACACCCGCCACTAGACCGTCCTCGTCATTTTGGAGCCTGCACAATCCCCGTGTGCTTTTCTTAATACCTGGCATCAGGAATAAGATCGATTTATCGCCGATAGAACTAAAACAAGTCGCCCTTGAATATTGCCATGAGCACCATGAAAACTGGTTGCACGTCTACAGCGACGGCTCAGTGAACACTACCAGTTCTTCAGGCTCCGTGGTCATCCACGCAAGGACTACAGAAGTTAGAGTTAGGATAGCTGACCAGACTACTCCGACGGTGGAGGAACTCAATGCTCTTCGTGTCGCCATTGAACGCATCAATCAGCAGCGCCCTAAACATTGATCAATTTTCGGCGATTCCAAAGCAACCCTCCAAGGCTTACAAGCTTCGCTTCGCTGTGGAGTCCACGAAAAACTGGTCGCGGGAATCGGACAACTACATCACTGTGCCATAAATAAAGGGCACGACATAATCTGCCAATGGCTACCGGGACACAGCGCCATAGCAGGCAATCATCGCTCGGATCAGATGGCGCGAACTGCTCCCCACGTCGGCGATATTGTGTCGCTCCCCTTTTCGAGATCACACGCAGCGGGCAGGCTTCGCGCTCTTGCGCGGGACATCATGCTTGCCGCGTGGTATTCCGGACAATTTTCCAATTCACGTTTAAAAGCCTTGGAACCAGATCTGAAGCTCGGGCTTCCATCCGGTCTACCACGACGTGAAGAATCTTAGCTGTGTCCCCTGTGGCCGCGTGTAGCTTCCATCAACCATTACTCGTTCTAAATCGATATGGCTGATAGCCCTGCATGTGCCATCTGCGGGTATGACGAGACTGTATCACACATTGTTTGTGACTGCCCTTCCTACAGCGCCGCAAGGCAGTCGTTTTGCCGTGTGCTGGAGCGTCCAGACCCACGCCCAATGACAGAAACGAAGACACTCGCCCACTGGCCGCGCCGATCGTCGGCGGTGAAGGCCTCCAAGGCACTGCTCCGCTTCGTATTAGCTTCTGGCCTGCACGATAGGCTGTGACTTTAACGGACGCTAACTTTTCAAAGTGACTTTCCTTTCTCTTTAATTTTTAATCCCCTCAACCCTTTCTCCCGTGTAGGGTAGCAAACAGATTATTCTTCCTGCTAACAGCCCTGCCTTTCCTGTTCTTTCTCCTTCTCTTGAGGCTTTGTATATAGAGGAATAAAAGATTATTTTAAATTATTTTAAATTTACACAGAAAGGTTCACTGCAGTTTGGAGCACTTTAAAATTATATAAATATATATCAATAAATTTTAGACCATTCTTGTCCACCTTCCAGGTGTCACTCAACAGTTTGCATCAGTTCCAGCGAAATTATCGCCTTACTTTTTTTTAACATCTTTTTTTTCTCTGTGCGAACTTCATAGTAAACAAAGAACCACCTTGTGTGTAAAAGGAACGAAGCGCTAAGTCCTCGATAAAAGAAAATATTTTGAGAAGTGTTCTCACCGAATCTCGCGCGTTCCCGGGATGACTCGATTGCTGCACACAGCAGGAAAGCGCAAACAGTCTTCATGTTTGCAGTCATGCGAGAGCTGCACTTGCTGAAAGGTACAAAAAAATATTGAAGACAAATTCAACGTTTAGTTTAGTATTATTTAACTGAGATACCCCTAAGGA
Organism: Amblyomma americanum; assembly: GCA_030143305.2. Taxonomy (NCBI): domain Eukaryota; kingdom Metazoa; phylum Arthropoda; class Arachnida; order Ixodida; family Ixodidae; genus Amblyomma; species Amblyomma americanum. The sequence goes on along the minus strand of JARKHS020001320.1, from coordinate 96,624 downwards.
ACCTCTTCGAGGGTATGGATGGTAGCATGAAGCTGAATATTGCGAATATCAAGATCAAGAAAAAGCTAGAATCAAAAATGTAGTTTATATAATTGAAATATCTCACATTGTAAGTACAGGAAGACAATAGGATGAAACGTTCTAATACAAATTTTAGGTAGGGAGTGAAAAAAAATGCTTCACAACACACAATCTATCAGAGAAGATTTTTAGACGAAAAAGAACAAGAAGCAACCGTACTGTACAAGACTGGAGAAATAATAATCGAAAATATTTAAATGCTAATGTCACTGCGTATTAGGTCATGACGTTTCCATGCGTTCGGTTCAACAACTGTGCGCGCTGGTAGGTTGTTCTACTCGAAAATAGAATTGTAGTATCAGTGATATCGCCGGAGGCAACAAACCGCACGCGATTCACTTAACAAAATACTGTAGTGAAGGGGTGCACTGTGAGAACGCTAATTTAAGAGCGCTAGTTAACTTTTGTGGCAGGCAGTTAATTCTTCTTAAACGTAAGATACACATCAAAGAAACTGGTACGCACGGAGTTTTTACTTCAGTATACTGACAGTTCTCATTGGAAACTGCCGCTTAAGACTTTCCTCCCTTTCATTTTTATTTGCGCCTAAATTTGCATTTTATATAGTGTGAGGGTTCTAGACAGTTTCGTAAGGGTAGCACTATGTTAGCTTTACATAAACAAAACTGGTTAATCAGATTCATATTTAGACTGTGTCAGTGGCAGTTTTCATGGCGGCATATTTTCAAAGAAAACTAATTAATGTAGATATGAAAATTGCGGGAGCATTCTATTTGTGTGCTTTTGAGGACTTTTAGAAAAATTTGTCTGTATTTGTTTCCCTACCTGTCTTAGATTTTAGGCCATCGTTTAAGAACCAAAAATTTAGCGCTTTCGCTTGCGGCAGTGTAGTTCTTCCAGGTGTTCTTTAAGCGCTGTAGTCGCCGAAAAAATTGCCACTTTGAAATGTTGCATTTACCAGCCAAGTAAACATCAACGCCCGATGCTAGACAGTCGCTCTCTTTTTTTCTATCGAATTCTTTCGTTTACTCAAGCCAGAAGACGAAGAGACAAAACACGGGACGGAAGATGAGTCACTGCCAGAAGAAGGCCAACAGCCAGGGGTCCTAAGCAAAGCGTGAATTATGTGCGTGAGTACAGAGTGGCTAATATATTTCTGCTGCGAGCAAGCTACGGTGCCGATACGAGCGACCAGTTTCCCATATAGAGCGGTGAAAGGCAAATTCTGCAGGAAGTGTATCTGGAGGAAGGCAAGCTTTTTTTAAATTAGCGCTAACTGAGTTGACAGCGTAGAATGGCCGAGCTAAAATTTCTCACTCAGCTGCAAAAATAGCCCAAGTAATCGAGAAGTTAAACAATATCAGCCAATTAATGATAGTGTATAATGCCTCTTAGCTCTTTTAAGGTTCGTCGAGATGAGCACACATACAGTATTGGGCAGAAGAATGTTTACCATTATACTTCGCTCAAATCTTTTGTCGAGTAGCGTAACGGAAAAAGAATGTTTTGCTTCGGTTATATGCGCGGAAAAAAGCAAGTATTACTTGCATATGCGTCACTTGAGCACTACTTTTTTCGAGGTAACAGGTCGAATGACCTTCCTTAACCGCCGAAGTATGGTCCATATTATTCTATTCTCTACTATGCATAGCAATTACAATGCCTTGAAAGGTATTAATGCCTTCTCTTCAACTCTTTTTTCTCGAAAAAAAATAATCCGTGAGCAAGACAACCGCAACCCTGATAAAGTTACCAGCACAGGCCTCCCAGTCAGCTGTGAGCATGCGCCGCTTTACCGCTATAGTTGCGGTCTTTCTTGGGGCTCTTGCTGTGCTGCAAGATGTGGCTTGCTGCGCCTCAGCTCAACAGGCTTCCGATACCGTTCTTTCAGGAAGCTTTATAGGAGAGAGGTGGTCTGGCTGTAGTCACTCAGCCGGGACGGCCGCATACACGTGTTGGGGCGGTCGCGTGCGTCCGGCCGTAGTGCCTGTGTCGCCAAGAATAGTATAGGCCATATGCGCACTGCCAATTAGTTATCTTCTGAAAGGAAATATATTTCAATTATGGGTGTCTTCCTAAAGACAAATGCGGCTGTAGCGCCGCCACGTTGCTCTCTAAGGCGACGTTTTATCAACGCTTCCCCACCGTGTTTTGACCCTTGCACAGTGTCGCCTGAAAAAGAAACTGTTTACGGCTGCAGCAAGTATGGAGTATCAAAACTGTGAACAGGGGAATTTTGAACCAGTGATTTTTGAAAATGGAATATTCTGATAATTTCAGATATTGCATGGCAACGGCCTCACAAAAAGAACACGGTAGAAATGCAAGGAAAAACAGACTGTACCTTAAGAATGAATTTTTTTCAGTAACAAGAACCCGCTAGTACACCAACGGCAAGCCACAAGATGAAAACAAATTCGCGCAAAAGGACCGAAAAAATGTTGGTTGTGTGTATTTTAATGCACTAGTACTCATTAAAGGGCGCTATTTTCAGTAGAAATTCGGTTACGCAGCCTTCTCATGTAGCCTGCACATATCGATAGAAGTCTATATCAGGAAGCTGTAACATAAATTTAACATTGCGCAACCTGATATGCACACTAGAGCGCGGATTTTAGGTGGAATGAAGATGTGCAAAGAATAATTCACTTCCTATTATTAACTGGCCTTCCCTGCCTTTTCCTATCGCAGCCTTCCATGCGCCTTTGCACACTCTTTCATGTAGCAAATGCTACAAAGAAGCAGTCTAATTTATTCACACGATAACTGCTTTGCAGCCTATTTGCGACCGCTATTTACAACTAGCCGGCCTAGCACTGCGTACTTAAACATGCGCAAAATCCGTACGTAGACTGCTTGCTCTGCACTGCAGTCGCATTCTTACGGGCCGCGTATTCGCTGAGTATGTAAGTAGAACTTGCTACTTTTGGGCATGTTCGTTTGACCACCTTGAGTGATACTGTCTTTGCTGTCGCTGGGTGCGTGACAGGGCAAGACACGTCTGAGACTATGGCCGCCGGCACTGCGGAATACTCGCCGCGCAGCCACATTCAGGTTTCGAAACATTCAGCGTGTTTGCAAGAAGTCAGCGCGTTCTACCCACTTGCCGATCCATTTCAGGGAAGAAAAGTCTCTTTTGTCGGGTACAAAAGTATCTAGAACACGTGACCGGGAATCAACGCGTATAGCTTTGTTATCAGCCGGTCGTTGCAAGCCACAGTTGTCGAAGTGAAGGTTGCTCTTGGGCTTTCTTATTCTATTCTACTGAAATAGGTTTATGGGGAGTTTAATGTCACTAAAAACTCAGGCTATAAGGTACGCCGAAGTATAATCAAACGGAATATTGGCATACATCGAACCTATCCGCCAGGATCTGCGGTTGCGTGTCCTGAAGACTTTTGAACCCGATAGTATACGCAGTACGCTATGAGCAACTTTGTTACCATTAGCGCACTACGCAAAAATTGTAATCTTTTGCTAGTATACTTCACCGGCGACGAGCCTGCAATCGTCAGGCTGAAAGTTCAAAATTACGCATATGTCTTGAGTCTGCATTTCAATGCATCAAAGTACCCTTTTAAATGGTAGAAGTAAGCGAGGTGCCAGGTTTTTAAGAACTGCAGGAGCGGCTTACAACACAAACTGTTGTTTCGCGCCTTGAATGGAAAGCACGAATTCATGAGGGCAATGAAGTGCGATTCTGCAGGAGCTCCTTCGGCTTTACTTTTAAAGATACAGAGCTTTTATCTTTTGCTGCCATTTCTTACCCGCAATTTGTTCTGCGCAGCTAACGTGTCCACACTTTTTTGTGTCCATGCAGGACATTGTTAACCTCGCGCCCCTAAGTGGATACAAGCTGGAACTTTGCAGACTGCTGGGTAAGTGGGTTCATAGAGAGGTTGCCACAAGTGCCATTGCCACCGCAAGTTTCACGGCAGCGTCGACACCACCGCCTTGTCAAGACAGTCGTATGCAGATCGTGATTTAAATCAATACATTAGCACATCTATTTACAGTGTCAAGTATTTTGTGCCTCACCTGTGCCCCTTTCCATTGCCGGTAGCACCTATTCTTCAATGCATTAAAACAAGAAAAAAAACATCGGCCAAAGCATCACCTTCATTTATTAATCTCCCCGCAAGGGGTCCATCTCCTTCATGCAGATGGTGAGTTGCGACACCATAGCTTCCTGAACATCTACGGGGACATCTCCGCAGCGGGATGAAGGTGAGCAGTACGTAACCACGGACCTGAGCGCCCGAGCTTAGTCGTGCGTGGCTCCGCCATGTCCGGCGAAAAGAGGAGTCGGATGGTTGAGCCGATGCCGATCGTTTCGGCCTTTAAGTCCCCTCGGCGAAGGCGACGCACCAATTTGGCCCCAGCTTCCCGTACAGGGAAACTCCGGCCTGACCCGACCGGGGGAATCCGCAGTCATTTTTTTCCTATCATCTCCTCCATCATTTACTCTCCTATCTTCTATCTCACAGCTCTCCTGTCTCCTTTTCACTAATTGGTTTCCTTTTTTCTGGCGCCGAGGGTTAACCCTTTGGGGCCAACCACCCTGCATTTCGTCACATTGGGTTACAGTTGGGGTATGCAGTTACCGTGGGTGGGCCCCGTGTGCAAGTGCCTGTCCCGTCCTCTTGTTGGGCTCTATGGTGGGCGGCTGGCACGGCAGTCGAAAAGCAAACAATCAACATGGACTCCCATGCAACAAATGATCGCCCTCTAAAAAAAAGGTGCGCACTGATGTAACCACCAAATTCTTTCAAAGAACGACGTTTTCCCGAAGTACCACGTGGAACATAGTGAAACAGAAAAACCAGCTCATATCATTCCTCCATTCATTGTCTAAAAGTCTCACCGATGCTCTAGGTTTTGGATGCAAGGTTGCAAAACTAGCCAACTGTAACCTGTTTCTTGAAATATAAGATAGTGCTGAATGCTACAAAATCGAAAACATAATGACCATCGGAGAGATCTTGCACGCACCATTTTTTGGATTGTAAACCTTTTATTTCCAACAATTTTAGGTGCTGTAGACCCCTCGCCTGAACGACGGCCAGAGGCTTCTGGCGGCGTCTTCTGCCATTTCGACGACCTTTGTATGAATCTCCGGATCGATGCTAAGTAGGAGAGCCTCCCGTTGGTCAAGCGACTTAATGTTTTTTCCTCCATGGAGGCAAGAGGGCATTTTCGAGGAATGTCGTTGAGAACCGCTTTTTCGTGTTATAACTGGCACTGATTTGAATTTTGTCCCGGATATTAAAGACTACACATGAACGGGTTAGGGAATGTATGAATCTCAAAAAGCATTTGCTTGAAAATGAAGGACAAAAACAATGTCATATCTATCCGGATGTTAAGTTTAATGTACTTGGCACTGATTCCTGCTTTTCTTTCTGAACATACTCGATTGTGTGCCAAGCGAACGTTTTTCCCGGCGGCACATCAGAGCGTTTGTGGCGGAATACATAAAACATCAGCCTTTATTCATCGCGGCATTCTTGAGGCAGTTACGTACGAAGCAGTTAAAGATGTCATCTGTACTGGCGAGTGGTTTTTTTGGTGCGCAATACATTTTCATAGCACACCGTGGAATGCTGCGGTGTCCGAAGAGAATTGGCTCCAATTTAAGTTAAAGAAGTTAATTACTACGCATACAAGGACTACTATTCACAGTATGAAAGCGCAGTAATCAACAGCGGAGAAAACCGCGAGAACAGTTCTTTCCGCCCATGAAAGACATACGTGGGACTCCAACTACGTGGGCAGCGCTTTTTGTAACATCCAGAAAGCTCACTACTGGCTGGCCACCTTAGGTGAGTTTATGCTCGGCGGTCAGGGTACGGTAAGGCGTGACGAATTATAACGTCAAAGAAGGAAAGAAGAATTCACACGATCGTTTTGAAGTTCTAGCAGCCAAATTCAACAGAAGCTTTGATTATCACTTATAAATTTAAATACACAACTTAAACGCAGCACATGGTCTGGGTTGCACAACCCACCATAACGAGGTGATCCGATTGTGAGCGAGGTACTTTCAAGAGAAAACTGAGACTAAAGATCTGAACCAGAACCTCCATGAAAACGCAGTCTTCCAGTGGAACGATCCGGCTGCAGCCGTCTTATTTGATGAAAGAGAAACGTTAGAGGCGCGCGCGTGACATTGCGCGTTAACTCTCTATAAGGAGAAAACTGTGAGCAAGTCTCTCATGCATGAAAGTTTTTAAATTGCACTTAGAATGATCGGAGGGAAAGGCCGACATCACTTTCAACCTGTTTGAACTAACGGCTTTGCAAAATAAAGTGATCCAAAGCCGTACTAATGCCTTTGTATAAAGACCTGAAAGGTGATACTTATCCTTACTTAAGTTTATTTGGACATACTCGACAGCGTGTATTCTAATGAAAAATTCATTTTAGAACTATTTTTAGGCAGTTAACTGATTTAAAAAACGCAGAACTACAAAACTTTTCTCAATTTTCTTCCCCGCCAAAGCGGGTCTCGTTGAACAGTACACCAGAGCGTATAAAACACAAAAAACACCAAGGAGAACTGCTAGCAATGTATGAAAACACTTTGAATGGTTTATTTAACAGCCGGGAGTATTATGCGCGTAAAATATGGTACGCGGGTGAATTTTTGTCTGTTTTCCGGCACTTCAAGCAAGTGGGTACGTGTCCGGCTACTACACAATGAGATAAAGAACCCCAGGTAGCCGAAATTATCTGGAGCCCTCCACTATGGCGCTCCTCGTAACCTGGGTAACCTTTTCAGGTAAACCACATCAAATAGAACAGTCTTCCAGTGTGTGTGCCTACCAAAGAGATTCACTTAAGGGAGAGCTATTTGCAACAGAATGGAAGGAAACCTCTTGTTCTAAACCTACAGCTCCTAGACAAACACCAGAAGAATTCTTGGCGTCTTGTGACACCAGTTCAAATAACACCACTCTCGGGGCTCCACTCCTATTGAAGCACTCCTGCCTCTGACTACAAATTTCGTTTTGACGCACCACCGGTAGGTAACGAGCCGCTCGATGTTTCTTTAAGTGCAGCGTCGCGGTGTTGTTGCACCCTTTCTGTTTGGCCCATACTTGACCGCTTATTCTAGTGGTCAGGAATGGCGTACACCAAAACTTCTATGAATGATAATTATTACGCGTCAGGATGGGCGCCCGTATTTCTAGTGTTCTAGGTTTTAACCACGAATTCCTCATATAGCATTCTCGTAGCTAGTTACATTGCTTACAGTTAGACGTTTTATCTTACGCTCATGAGATATCTTAGGCAGAAAGTGAAGAACTTCCAAACATAATTTATTTTTATTGGTTTTTGGTGGAAAGGAAATGGCGCAGTATCTGTCTCATATATCGTTGGACACCTGAACCGCGCCGTAAGGGAAGGGATAGTACCTTGCGTTGTACTTCCAAACATAATTTATGTTCTCATTTCTAGTCGAAATTCTGATAGCAGCGATACAAAGAATTAGTCACTTGTCTAGTACTAATAGCCTAGATTGGTACAGTCAATATGATTCTGCATACCTTACTAATGCGCAGAGCTGAGTCTAAAATAGGGTTGTAAGCTTTTTTTTATTTTCATGGAATACATCCAAGCTTGCGCTGAAATCAGGAGGGTTCATGTCTATATTTTACTGAAACGTACAGTATTCAAGACCACTTCAATCCTTCGTTCGAACAGCTTCATGCATTCATACCTCACCTCACATTCTGCAAGTCGACAGCACAACAATCAATACTTCCTCGCAGTGCCTATTCTCTTGCGCATCGATTTTACCACGGAGTACTTTCATTGAAGAATACATTTCAAACTATTTAAAGCTCTGGCGCGAAAGTTTGTTGTGTTCGCAAAAAATAGGCAAGTCTATCTTATCACACACCGTAAAATTGCTTTTGAATTGTAGATAAATTTCCTTAGTAATTAATTTCCTAACAATTTCGCAAAAAGGTATTATCGTACATTACAAATTACTCCTTTAAAAAAATAAAGAGGTTCAAGAAAGTAATCAAAATTTTTATACGTTTTTTTATGCAAGAAAGCTTCAAATTCCTACACAATTTTTAGATTTCTTTCTTTGCATTGCCAGTGGGCTTGAAAGTGGGCGTCGGAAATTTTGCTCCTCTTTGAAGAAATTTAGCCATAGTGTATTGAACATCCGCTCAGCTGACGTAGATGAGGAGAACATTCTCTCAAAATTTGCATAATTGTTGGCATCACCCTTTAATCAGAAGAGCCTCCTTCAAAACGTATTAAGGTCTCACCGTCCTAAATTTGAAAAATTTCTTGTCAGCCTAAAGAGCGGGAATGCACCGACTGTTTGTTCACGCTCACTGTCCAGGAAGTGCATCGGGAAGAAGATAAGCTGCCAATTCTGCTGCTCAACTCTTTAGTTCTGAGGCACGTTGGCGATAATAAATTGCGGTAACGCTGTTGCCTTGTGTCATAACAGTTAAAAATATCATTTTCCCGAAAACTCACAACAAACTTTTTTAGATGTTACATGATACTTCTTGTCAGTGCGACGACGCGACAATATTGATGCGTACTCTGTAGGCACTGAGCATGAGTGGGGTGTCTATTTAGGACATTTTGTGACGGGGGCGGAGGCCGACATTTTTTTTTTCTTTATGCTCCACATTTCCTCCTCTTTGCCATCGACACAAAGCACGTTACAATAATATATGAAGCAGTGCATATTGGCCTTAGTTTGAGCTGCCCCTCTTGCTGTGCTTTGGCGCTACCACAGTTGGTTTCATACACAGATCTGTTTGTACAGCTGTTCAAAATCTCATGCTGGAATCTTATTGACTGCTTTGATAAATGTTGAAAGATTTTTTTTCAATTCTATGCATTATTGCAATGCGACTTAATCCCTTTTTTCTCTTTTTCCTCCGAAATCTTAAGCCTTTTTAGTCCATGCCCTACTTGAAGTAGAAAAAGCGGTGCTGCTCTGCCACGTGCTTTTATTTTGCCTTTGTAGTATACACGTGCATAACAATCTCTGCCTCTGGATTCCTGGCCGATCCCCCTGTTTGGGTTTTACCCATCTTTTGATAGGCTAAACACAACATATGAAGCAGTCTAGAGGAAAATACTCCGTCAAGGACTCGCGTAGGTCAAGAGCATGGAATCATTAAGGCCAATAGCAACTTTCACTTCGGCAACTGTGGTTTGCAACCACCGGCTGATAAGAAAGCTACACGCGCTGAGTCCCGGTCACTTGTTCTAGATAATTTTGTTGTCGACAAAAGAGACTTTTGCCTCCTGAAATGGATCGGCATGTGGGTTGGACGCGCGGACTTCATGCAAACACGCTAATTGTTAGAAACCTAAACGTGGCTATGCGGCGAGATTTCCGCTGTGCCTGCGGTCATATTTTCAGACGTATCTCGCCCTGCCACGCTCCTAGCGACAGAAAAGAGAGTAGCACGCAGGGCGTCAAATGAATATGCGCAAAAGTAGCAAGTTCTGCGTACGTACTCAGTGAGTATGCGGGCCATAACACTCTGGCTGCAGTGCAGAGCACACAGTATGCGTACTGATCTTGCACCTATTTAAATACGCAGTACCAGAAGTCTCTAATATATATTGCTTAGTGCTCCTATACTCTTTGGAGCATACTGGCTCAGCCAGCTTCCATATCTATCTAACGAGACATATCCGAGTGGAGTGACGGAAATAAAAACCCGTTAGATTAGTGTTGCGTGCATCAGGCAGGCTAGTTTGTAAATTTCGGTTGTAAATAGGTTCCACTGCAGTTACCATGTAATAAATTGTACTGCTTTTTTGTAACATTTTATACTTGAAAGGCTTTGTGCAAAGGCGCATGGAAGAGTGCGATAGGATGAGGCAGTGAAGTCCAGTTATTGGTAGGAAGTGAATTAACTTTTGCACGTCTTCATTCCACCTAAATTCCACACTGTAGTTTGCGTATGAGGTAGTGCAAGGTTACATTTAAGTTAAAGCTTCACGAGCTAGGCTTCTATGTAGTTTGCGTATGAGGTAGTGCAAGGTTACATTTAAGTTAAAGCTTCACGAGCTAGGCTTCTATCGATATGTGAATGTCAGAGGAGAGGGCTGTGTAACCGAATTTCTACTGAAAACAACGCCTTTTAATGAGTGATATTGCATTAATATACATACACCCAACACCTTTTCAGTCGTTTTGAGCGAGGTTTTTTTTTCATCTTGTGGCTCACTGTTGGTACACTCGCGGGTTCTCGTTTCTGCAAAATTTCATTCTCAAGCTCCAGTCTGTTTTTTCTTGCATTTCTACCGTCTTTATTTCACGAGGCCGCTGCTATGCAATATCTAAAATTATCACAATATGCCATTTTCAAGAATCACCAATTCAAAATCCACTGGTTTAAAATTTTGATCCATAATACTCAGTGCAGCTGCAAACCGTCTCTTTTTTGACGCGACACTATGTTAGGGTCAAATTACGGTGGGGAAGCGTTGATAAAACGTCGTCTGAGAGAGCAACGTGGCGGTGCATAAAGCCGCATTTGTCTTCAGAAAGGCACCCATAATTGAAATATATTTTTCTTCAGAAGAGAAATAATTGGCAGTGCGCATGTGGCCTCTACTATTCTCGACGATACAGGCACCACGGCCGGACGCAAGCGACGGCCCCGGCACGTGTATTAGGCAGTCCCGACGCAATGCCTGCAGCCAGACCACCTCTTTCCTGTAAAGAATTCTAAAGGAACTGTATCGGAAGCCTGTTCAGCAGAGCGGGACCAAGCCACATCCTGCCGCACAACAAGAGCCCCAAGAAAGACCGTAACTATAGCGGTAAAGCGGCGCATGCACCCGGCCGGCTGGAAGGCCTGTGCTAGTAACATTAGCGTGGTCGCGGGTGTCTTGCTCTCGGACGAATATATTTCGAGGAAAAAGATTTTAATAAAAGGCAATAAGGACTTATAGGACATTGTCATTGCTATGTATAGTAGAGTACAGAAGAATATGGACCATACTTCGGCGGTTAAGGTTATTCGACCTGTTACCTCGCAAAAAGTAATGCTTAAGTGAGGCATATGCAAGTAATATTTGCTTTTTTCCGCGCATATAACTAAAGCCAAACATTCTTTTTGCGTTACGCTTTTCGAAAGAAGATTTGAGCACGTAAGCATGGCACACACTATTCTGACTGACACTATAGGTCGGCAAACCTCAACGAACCTTCAAAGAGCTAAGAGGCATCATAAATTCTCGTTAATTTGCTGAGATTGCCTAAATTCTCGTTTGCTTGAGCTATTTTCGCAATTCAGTGAAAAATTTGAAGTCGGCATTTCCTCGCTGCTAACGGAGATAATTCATGCTAATTTAAAGAAAGCCAGCCTTCCTCCGATGCACTTCCTCCACATTTTCTTTGTCACCGCTCTGAAAAAACAGCACTGACGTTGCTGCTCACACGACGCTTAACAGAATGACCGCAAACTGACCTGAAACCTCGAACCTCGTATCGGCGCCACAGCTCTCCGATACAGCTTACCGACCCACCTAATTCACGCTTTGCTTAGGACCCTTGGCAGTTGGCCTCTGTCTGGCAGTGACTCATGCTCCGCCGCGTGTGTGCTCTCTTCGTCGTGTGGCTTGAGTAAACAGAAGAATTCGGCAGAGAACAAGACAGTAATTGTCCAGCATCGAGCGATGATGTTTACTTGGCTGGTAAATGCAACATTTCAAGGCGATAATTTTTTCGTAGACTACAGCTACTTGTGAAATAATGAAGAGCGCTGAAAGAACGACACGGCCGCAAGCGACAGCGGGAAATTTTGGTTGCTAAATAATCTGCTAACATATAGGGCAGGGAGCGAAACGAATACCGACAAATAATTAATAAAATTCCTGAATAGCGCATAAATGCAATAGTCCCCGAATTTTGCCTATCCGCTGTAATTACTTTTCTTTGAAAATGCGCAGCCATGAAAATTGTCGATGATGCAGTCTAAATATGAAGGTGATTAAGCAGTTCTATGTTTGTAACGCTACGCTAACGTAGTGCTATCCTGACGATCCTATCTTGAACGCTCGCACTATCAGAAACGTTGAGGCGCAAAGAAGAATGGAGTGGAAAAGAGTCTTTAGGCGCCTGTTTCCACTCAGAAGAATTAGTATTCTGAAGCAATAATTCGTGCATCCCTGTTTATGTTATGTGTATTTTACGTACAACAAGAATTAACTGCCTGTCATAAAATTTCACCACTAGCGCTCTTAAATTAACGTCTTCACCATCCATCGCTTCACCACGGGTTTTAAGTTAGGCGAATCGCGTACTTTCGTCGCCTCCTGCGGTTTCACTGATACTAAAAACTTCCATCGAATGCAACAACTTAGCAGCGCACAGTCATTGAACACGGCGCAATATAATTTCATGACCTCAAACGTAGTAACATTAGCATTAAAATGTTATTATTATTATCATTTTCCAGCCTTGTACTGTACAGTTGCTCCTTTTTTTGCATTAGCATGTTCTATCTAGGTGTGTTCCTGTACTTAGCGTGTCAGGTATTTGAATTATTATACCAACTTAAACTATCCTCTTGATTGTACATTTTTCGAGTTCCTGATGTTCGTAATTTTCAGCTTTATACTACCACCCATACCATCGAAGAGTGTCTTCCGGGTTTCTGAATAAATAGAATTAAACAAAACGTTGAATTTCTTATCAATATTTTTTTTCCACTTTTCACCAAGTGCAGCTCTCACATGACTGAAAACATGAAGACCATCGGCTCTTTACATGCTGTGCGATGTAGTCGTCACCTCCCAGGAACGCGCGAGATTCGCAGAGTGAACTTGCCAAAATATTTTCTTTTATCGAGCATTTTGCGCTTCGTGTGTTTCACACAGAAGCTTCTTCTTTCTTTACATTGAAGGTAGCACAAAGAAAAAAATGTTTAGGAAAAGTGACGCGTTAATTTGGCTGCATCTGAAGAAAACTTTTGAGGGACAAGTGAAGGGTTATCGAGAATGCTCTAAAATTTATTAATATATATAAAACTTTCAAAGTCATCCACCCTGCAGTGAAGCTGGTCTGTGCAAATTTAAAATAACGCTTTATTCCTCGGTGCACAAAGCCTCTGGATTCTCGAATATTTTATGCTCCCCTTACGACTGCTTGGTCCCATGCAACTGTGAAGTCACCGGTGAAATTTGCTACAAGTGGGCTCCGACACTAACGCTAAAAGGAAAAACCATAGCAGTTTTTCTTCCTTCTGAAGCGTCAGTCTTCGTGTTTTGTACATTTAAAATTTCCGCATGCTGGCCGGCAGCAACGCTGCAGAAATCCAACAGAGTTGCCCATGTAGTAAAAACACGCAGGGGAGTGGTGGCGTCCCTGTTTCCTTCGATGCCAGTTTTCGGCAGAGTATCTTGTAGCTTATTCACGAATTATAAGCCGCGGATCAGCCCCAATGGCATATTTGTGGCTGTTTCTCGCCCTAAATTTTTTTGAAGGAGTGCGGTATAGAACCATGGTCTAGCCGGTCCTGCATTCACGCCAACGAACACGGAGAGAATGCAAGCGAATGGTTTCGTTGATTTTTTTTGCTTTTTTGCTTTTGTGATGGCTATATTATTTCTGATGTTTTTCTGTCCCAAATGCAGTGCTGTGTGCATTAGATCAATTCCAGGTCTTCTGTCAATAGTTACAGAAAAGGAAAGCTTAGCACCGCCAAAACTGGTTATCACAAATTTCACAAATTCAGTTGCGCTACCATTTCAACTTCAACTCAGGATTGTTAGCTGTGGAGATGTGAAATGTTGTTTCGACGGCGTGCTTTTTTTTTTTTGCAAAATTACGTAGGCGTAAATGACGTCAGATTTTTTTTTTAATTGTTTAACCTCTTATCTGTAGTCTTGCTTTACAGTTCTCACATGGGAGGTCTCTTTAACACGTTACACTTGAGTAACAGCACAATGAAACCTTTCTACAGACGCACATACTGCAAAACACTATGGACATCTGGGCACGCCGTGGTGGCTCAGCGGTTACGGTGCTCGGCTGCTGACGCGAAGGACGCGGGCTCGATCCCGGCCACTGCGGCAGAATTTTGATGGAAACGAAATTCTAGAGGTCCGCGTACTGTGCGATGTCAGTGCCCGTTTAAGAACCCCACATAGTTGAAACATCCGGAGCCCTTCACTACGGCGTCTCATAGTCTGAGCCGCTTTGGGACGTTAGACCCCCATAAACCATAAACTATGGATGGCTGAATATTTCGCATTGAAGCCCGGTTAAGTTTGCGCAGACTGCCAGAGCTATGTTGACGAACTCTTTTTTATGCGACTTTAGGATGGAAGGAGGAGGGATAAGAGGTGATTGATACGAATATTAGGATTGATTCAGCTTACTACAAAATCTAAGTAAATTATGTGTTATGCATCGCCTTCATGGATACCCATGTTTCTGCAAGAACCGTTGTAACACAATGAAATTCCCTAGGAAGGTTTTCGTCTAAATTTCGTGGCTCTGGCACTTTACGTAGTCGGCTGCAACAATACACAACCCAAAACTGAAATTGGAAGCCTGAACGGAGCCGAGTACATCCACAACATCTGCTGGAGTGCTGGGGTTGGCACTTCCTTTCAAAAATCCAGCTGTTGATGTCCGGGTGCAGTTAGTCCTTGAGAATGCGGACCGGACTTGAAATGGCAGTGCAGAGTGGCGTATATCAAACACTGGAGCATAAATGCTGAATGCTTGGTTTCGTGCACAGCAATTTTGAGACTCCATTTTGCAGTCTCTATATGCCCATGTGTGTGTGCGCCATGAAAAAAGCACTTAGTAAGACTGAATAGGTAGCGTTTAATAAGATTTTCAGGCTCGTGAGCTACACTCCATCAGAACCATTAAGAAAACATCTAATGAATTTTGTTGGAAATTCTCCTGACTTTTGACATTAAGCTCATAAGCCTTTCTCATGACTTTTGTGGTGCCTTTTTCTGGCCACCATGATTCTAGTATGTTCCTAATGAATGCTTTTCTGATGACTAGTTCTTGACATTCTGATGTCTTACCGGCCATTCAAGATCCTGACGAAAAATAAGCGGAAAAATAAAGAGTAAAGCACAAACAAAAAGAAAAAAAACGAAAAACAGATCATACGGGATTCGAAACAGCAACCTTCGTGCCCACAACCCACTGCTCTAACCACTACACCGAAACACCACATACAAACCAGCATGCTTCTTTGGCTTTATATATGTGTCCGCAGTTAATTCCTGTCTTCCATTGCGTGTAAATGTAATAGCAGTAGCTTATATGAGCGCACAGAAAAACAACGTTGTTGAGTAAGCCCTTTCAGGTCTGTTGGGCCTGCAGCATATCAGAGCCTTGACGCGCAAAGCATAGGCCTTATCAGACGTTTAGAAAAATTGCAGGTCTTAAAACAACGGCGATCTGTTTTATTGTCTCAGTGCTCCTTATCCTTGGTTCAGACCACGGCTTATTCATACACCGTAGAGCAGACTGGGTGTCGGGACCGTAATTACTAGAATAATGCGCAATAGCAGCTTCACAACCTGCTAGCATGGCCGCGACACACATCCTTCACAATGTGAGGTGCGCAAAAGATCCTCAGAGGATTTGTGAACGCGGTTCGTCGACAGTGGTGCGTCGGACAGCGGACCGCAGCGCGTGCCAGCGCAGCGTTGCGCGTGTGCGCGTGCGAAGAGTGTGTGCGAGGCGACAACGACAAAGAGCGTGGCGAGCACGAGCAGCGGACAGCTGACGAGTCAGAAAACCGAGATGTAAAGGAAGACAGCGCAGCGGAAATCGAGTCATTCAAGCGTGGAGGTGGCAGCCGTCGGACTTTGGGTTCGTTCTGCCGTTACCTCCCTTGGATCACCGACGCAAGCCTCCTGCGTTCCTTGCAAACGTGGAGGTGGCAGCCGATGGACTGAGGGTCCGTACAGCCGAAAGGCACTCTTGGATCGCCTGATTTAGGCCTCCGGCGTTTCGGGCCGCCATCAACGGAATCTGGCTACGATTCTCCTGCTGCTGCCAAGTTCTCAGGCTGTTGACGGGAAACCACCGGCGTCTGCCTGTGTTTCTCTCCGCCTCTATTACCACCTCGCTCTCTTGCGCCGCTTCCGCCGACGCAACGCCAGCGGCACGTCGCAGTTCATCGAACCGTGTTCCGTGCTGTCTACTGGCCATAACCTCTTCACTTGGAACGGTGAATACCGGGTGAACTCTTTTCGTTTATTCTGTATTAATGTATGCGTGTTGAGTGTGCGCTTTTCTTGTTTTAGTTTCCTTTTCTTATTGGCTTTTTGCCTTTAATTATATATAAATACGGCTTCGTTTTGTTTTGTTTGATCTCTTTGTTCCCTTGTTCGAACCTGCACGCGATAGTGTTCCCCTTCGGAAAATCGGAGACGCACTACCAATTCGCAACAATTCCACGTGACAGGACGAAGCCGTTTAACTTATATATAGTGATTTGTTTTAAGAGTAAGGAAACGATGAGCATGCTAAACTAGTTGAGTTAGGGAAACAGCTGCGTTGAAAGACGCCGAGCTCCGTTCTTGGGTCGCTGCTGAGTACGAGAAGGAACGTGCCGCACATGCAGCCGAACGCGAGCATGCCAAGGCACAACGCGAGCATGAAAGACTCAAGCAGAGGCTTCGGAGCGCGAAGCAGAAGCTGAACCCAAGCATGTAAAGTCGCTGGCAGAGGCTGAAATGCGTAGATTGCAGCTCCAATTAAGGCTCGCAGAACCTGGTGGGGGTAATCGAGGACCCGCTCCGGGGCTCTCATCAGTTGTTAGCCCACTCAAGTTGATCTCGCCTTTTGACGATCGCAGGGATGACTTGGATGCATACCTCAAACGTTTCGAGCGTATTGCAGAAGGGCACAGCTGGCCCAAGAAAAAATGGGCTACAGCACTCAGTATGTCTTTGATTGGGGAAGCTCCCCGATTGTTCGGTCGACTGAAACCAGGAGAGTCAATGAATTATGATAAGGCAAAATTAGCCCTGCTCCAACATTTTAGATTTAAAGCAGATGGTAATCACGAAAGGTTTCATGAAAGAGAGCAGCTTGATAAAGAAGCAGGCAAGAAATATGCAGCACGTATCTTCAGTCGTTTTGATTGATGGGTCGAGATGTCGGCAACGGCCACAACGTACAATTATCTACGTGACTTGATGCTGGCCGAACAGTTCACGAGGAACTGTCATAGAGGTATGGCTATTTTTCTTCAAGAAGGAAAGTGTAAGATCCTGGACAAAATGGGTGAGGCCGCCGACAACATTCTAGAGGCCCAGCGGCAAAGAAACTTGTCTTCGCTCAAATAATCCTTTGAGGTCGGCACCCCGTGTGAAAAGGATGTTCCAGCAAATAGAGAGTCTGGAAGGTGCCTCATTTGTAACCGAATTAAACATAATGCCGCCGACTGTCGCTCTAAGCCAAAACAGCTTTATTGCGTTTATTGTCGAAGAACAGGACATAATGTAAGCTCCTGCTGAAGAAAGCACTAACACCAGAAGCATTCGTCATGTTGTGTTCAGCCAGAGATTGTTGCGTCTGTAACTGCATCCACAACAGCAGAAAAGCTTGAACCAGCTGAGAATAAGGTGGTGCTTGGACTTGTCCGAAAAAAGCCTGCACACACTCAACACAAGCCTCTCCTAGAGGGCGAGCTCCGAAGCCTACCGTACGTGTTTTAATGGACACGGGGAACAATACAGTGGTGGTGCAGAAAGCCCTAGTTCCTGACTCAGCTCTGACCGGTTCGAGATCTACGGTGTTCCTGATTGATGGCAGTAGTCTGGAAGTTCTCGAGGCCGAAGTTTATATCCCTTCCCCTGATTTCACTGCCACGACCCTGGTAAAGTGCATGGAGATACCATTGTACGATGTCAAAATTGGAAATATACCAGAGGCCCGTGAGCCGAAAAATCCAGATATTAGGAATAAATTGGACCGCATTGCTAAATTATGTCCCGACATAGTCAAGGACGAGGTTGCCAGTGAAAATAGTGAGGGCTGCGACCCAAAAGCGGTTTTGACTGGAAAGGAAGTTTCCGGACGACGGGGGGAAAGTACTGCTTTAAGCGTTGGCCCCATGAGGTTCACCAAGGAAATTTTAGAAGCAGATCAAAGAAACGATGAGTCATTGAAGTCGTGTTAGGTTAAAGTAGGAAAGGTGTTCCATGGCAAGCACGGCAATTCGCACTCGTATAATGTAGAAATGGAGTCGCTGTATTGCCTCTGTCATCTCGCCCCTGGCAGTGAGGTTCGACATGTAGTTCTTACAAACTCTTGTAGATTACAGGTGTTAAGCCTGTCCCACGATAGCGCGTGTGCGGGTCATCAGGGCATTAAGAAGACTTCAGATCAAGTTCTCGGAGAATTCTACTGGGCGGGAATGCAGGAGGAGATTAACAGGTATGTCAGGCCGTGCGACTCGTGCCAAAAGACCTGCCATAAAGACAAAGTTGGGAAAGCTCCGTTGGGACGCATGCCTCTTATCGGCGCTCCATTTGGTCGGGTCGCTATTGATATTGTCGGTCCGCTGTCGCCCACATCAGTGAAAGGCAATAGATATATTCTAACTACCGTCGATTTTGCCACGCGGAGGCCGGATGCCGTGGCTTTGCGAAAGATAGATTCAGGGACGTGGCAGAAGATTTTGTGGAGATGTTTTCGCGAATAGGTTTTCTGAGCGAGATCTTCTGTTACCAGGACTGCTGTTTCACTGCCGAAATGATGAGAGAGGTCGATGATCTCTTGGCTGTGGAACATTTAAGCACGACCTCTTACCATCCAAAGTGCAATGGGATGGTGGAGAAATTTAAAGGCACACTCAAGCAGATGCTGCGGAAGCTGTTAGCAGCAGCCCAAAACATGGAATCATTATATCGCTCCGCTTCTGTTCGCATACAGAGAGGTACCGCAGGCGAGTCTGGGCTTTTCTCCGTTTGAATTCTTATTTGGATGACATGTGCGAGGACCGCTCGCAGAGTTCAGAGAGCTCTGGACAAGGGAAGTGCTGGGAAAAGACACGAAGACGGCTTTTGTTTAAGTTTTCGAGCAAACTATGAGAGCGGCACATCATAATTTGTTGCTGCCCAACAGTCGCATAAGAGGTACTATGAGAGGAACAGCAAGAAGCGGCAGTTAAGGGTTGGAGATCGTGCCCTCATTCTTTTGCCGGGTAGCCACAATGAACTGCTTATGCAGTGGACAGGTCCATTTGTGGCTTGGGTTGAAAAGAATGACGTGGATTATCGGATCGACATGGGCCCCACTAAGAAGCTATTCTACATCAATATGCTGAAAAGATATAAAGAGCGTGCATCCCAAGATACCGTGCAATCGTAATCTGTCTACGTAATCGAAGAAGGTGGCTCAGGCGCGGGAAACGTAGACGCCGATGGCATGAGTCGCTTGTAAATTGCCGGAGGGTTCTGCCCAAAGTACAGTGCTGCTATCTGTTGCGTTTGCAAAGATTACCTGTGGAAACGCATAGGGTAGTATTAGTGGGTTGTTTTTCTTCTTGTGTCGTTCTCTCGTCGAGGGTTGTTCAGTGTGTACATATTACCCTTAATGGTACAGACGCATGTAAAGTTTGTGTACGATGTTTTGTAAGGTTTTTGCTTTCCCTTTTTCTAGATATATAATGTTTGACCGCATGTTTCCTGTGTGCGCGTTTTCATGTGCCTGCATGTGTCGCTGTGTAAAGTGCCTTCGGTGACTTCGGCAGCGTTTAACTTGTCTGTTTACCACATGAACATAAGTGTTGTCTGCAACGGCAGTTCTTTCTATGTGAAAAAATGTTTCTCGAAAGAGGGGGGGGGGGCATATGTGAGGTGCAGAAAAGATCCTGGGAGGATTTGTGAACGCGGTGCGTCGATAGTAGTGCGACGGACAGCGGAGCGCTGCGCGTGCCAGCCTAGCGTTGTGCGTGTGCGCGTACGAAGGGTGCGAGGCGACGGCGACAAAGAGCGTGGCAAGCACGAGGAGCGGGGCGCTGACGTGTCAGAAAACCTAGGTGTAAAGGACGACAACTCAGCGGAGACCAAGTCATTCAACCGTGGAGGTGGCAGCCGTCGGACGTTAGGTCCGTACTGCCGTTACCTCCCTTGTCACCGACGCAAGCCTCCTGCGTTCCTTGCAAACGTGGAGGTAGCAGCCGATGGACTGAGGATCCATACAGCCGAAAGGCACTCTTGGATAGCCAGATTTAAACCTCCGGCGTTTTGGGGCCGCCATCGACGGGATCAGGCTACGATTCTCCTGCTGCTGCCAAGTTCTCAGGCTGTTGACGGGAGACCATCAGCGCCTCCCTTTGTTCCTCTCTGCTTCTACTTTCACGTGACCCCCTTGCGCTGCTTCCGTCGTCGCAACGCCAGCGACACGTCGCAGTTCATCAACCAGTGTTCCGGCCTGTCTACAAGGCATCCCCGCTTCACCTAGGACGCTCAATGCCTGGCGAACTCTTTATCTTTATGCTGTAGTGTTGTACACGTGTTGAGCACGTGTTTTCCTTGTCTTCGTTTCCGTTTCTTATTGGCCCTTTGGCGTTTAAGTTATAAATATGGCTTCGTTGTGTTTTGTGTGATCTCTTTGTACTCTTGTTTAAACATGCACGCTATAGCGTTCCCCTTCGTAAAGTCGCGGACGCGCTACCAATTCGCGACAGACATCCATCTAAACATATCAAAAATGTATACACACTTATGAGGTGACTGAATATCAAGAGACTGTGAAAAAGAGAAAAAACATAGTAAGAAGTAATTATATATGTGCGCTGACTTCTGTTTTTCTTTTAATCTTTCACATTGTTGCACCGCATGTTTCTTACTTGGGTTCTTTTGCGTTCATTGTAGCACTGTTCTTCGGAGTTATATAAAGTGTTCGAAGAGAGCACTCATTTACGCTCGCCGTTCAAACCTGCTATTGAGCGAGCCTTAGTTAGCTGCTTATTGCTGTACCCCATTGTCTTCTTGCCTATATTTTGCACTTTTCAGTAAAAAACCTTTTTCTTACTTTCACTTTTGCTGGTAACATGTACGTTTGTTAGCCACTTATATGAATGCCACCATGCGCTACGTACAACGCGCCGAATAATTATCAGACTAAACTTCCACTGATTTGGAAGCTAAAAAAAATTGAACTGTCAATGTAATATACAAATAACAGTAAACAATGTTTTTTTTTTCCATAAAACTTTCAATGACCAATGACCACACCCCTCCCTCTCCCTTCCCAGAGTGCCGGCAGAGTCACAAAAAATACAACGCATCCTCCAATCCCCCCCAATGCCTTCCGCGTTTGGTCAGTCCTTTCATACAGTATTGTGCGTTTTTATCGCTGACACTTTCAAAAATTTCCCCGCCTCAACAGCTGGCTCGTTTGCGGTGAAACTGCACACAGAGTTTTCGTATTATGGTAACTTTTGTATCGTAGCAAGTTTGACAATGATACTTACTTAGTTCAGGCGCACATGATGCGAAAACGTAAGCGCGTACAACAGATCGGTGAGCCAAAATAATAATAATTAATAATTCGTTTTTTGGGGAAGGAAATGGCGCAGTATCTTTCTCATATATCGTTGGACACCTGAACCGCGCCGTAAGGGAAGGGATAAAGGAGGGAGTGAAAGATGAAAGGAAGAAAGAGGTGCCGTATTTGAGGGCTCCGGAATAATTTCGACCACCTGGGGATCTTTAACGTGCACTGACATCGCACAGCACACGGGCGCCTTAGCGTTTTTCCTCCATAAAAACGCAGCCGCCGCGGTCGGGTTCTAACCCGGGAACTCCGGATCAGTAGTCGAGCGCCCTAACCACTGAGCAGAAGACGATGCTTTTTCGCTAAGATCCGGCAGTGGAGCCATCTGTTTTGGGCAGTGGAAACCGTCGCGACAAGGCCGCCGAGGCTAGCATTGCAAACAATATTCTTTAAAAGGTAAAGCCTCGTTATATTCGTTTGTTCTGATATTTTTTCGCTTAATTAGTCGAAAATGTTGTAAGCGCTTCAGTAGAAGCAGACGAAACGACAGGAACGGCATATTCAAACGGCCCGCGCTCCTTGCAACGCTCTTCTCGACGGCCTTGTTACGCTTTGCGCTACCGGAAACAGATGGCGCCACTGCCGCCATTCAGCGAAAAAGCGTCGTCTGCGGGTTTTGGTTGCCGATCTCTACGTAGACGATTATGTTTTCGCATCATGCACGGCTCAACTAAGTAAGTACCGTTGTCAAACTTCCTACGATACAAAAGTTACCATAATACGCAAGCTCTGTGCAGTTTCACCGCAAACGAGCCAGCGGTTGAGGCGGGGAAAGTTTTGAAAGTGTCAGCGATAAAAACGCACAATACTGTACATGCTTTTGGGGTACGCACAAAGGAATGAATGAAAACAAAGCAAGGGTTCTTATTGTGTAATGACATAATAAAATCCTCAGTATCCTTGCAAAAGATTCCCTCGAGTTTTCATTGTTAAAGGACATGAATATCTGAAATCCTGGTGACTTTACAATGTGTCACAAGGAATGCATGAACATGACACCAGAAGCTCAAAACTCATTTTTGTAAGAGTTAAAGCACGTAGCCTATGCACCACTCTTTATGGCTCGCAGAAAGATGTGCAATGCAAGTTGAGGCCTAGATGTAAATACAACCCAAGTATCTGAACCGGAAAGAAGGCATAGGCCAAAGACTGTACAATAAACTAGCGTAAGACGTATTTTCCTAAATGGCGATGATTAATACAATCTCTTGGTTTATTCGCCACAAAATGAGAGGACGTTTGAAATAACTGCCACGTTCACCATCCATTGATAATGAGCGGTAGCCGACATATGTCGCTTGACCAGTCTCAGGAAATTCATTTCATTTCGTCAGTTTACGGGCCTCAACTAAATCATTTAATACGGCCCGCCGCAAATGGTGTACACTTGCTAGATTACGCATAGTGCTCATTTTTAATATACAGCAGCATGAGGACATACTTATGGACGCAATACGGCGGCACAAAAGCGGTTTACATGACAATTAAACGGAACGCCAAAGGCATCTGTCGTTCGGGTGAGACCATCAGCTACTTGCAAGTTGGTACGGCAAAGTCATATAGGTAGCATGCTACTTCTACTCAATGCCGGGCGTTGCTCTCGATGCATGGCTAAAAAAGGAGAAAGAAAACTTTTGGCGATTTCAGGCAGGGATTCTTAGTTTATACGTGCAGTGTGTAAGAAGAAAGAAAATGAGAACTGAATTCCTTTTCAGGACCCTATCAACCATTTGGAGAATTGAGAACGTTGCTTTAATTGTAATCCTTATTCAATAAGTACAAAATGAAAAAGAGAACAAAGATTATTTTAAAATTTGCTCGTCTTTATTGCAATCTTCTTGTTGGCGACAAACATCATGGTACAACAGCAGTCAGCAGTCATTATTGAATGGTACTTTTGACAAGCCATAGCATATTAGTGAGAAAAAACCTCACAGATGTACCTTATAGACGTACCCAACAGTATGCACAATACAGAAGCTGCGGACCACAATGCCAACAGCATTGTTCTTGTTTGTCACCTCTCACAAGGGAGTGCACTCTCTAAAACACGGCACACCATGTTTTCACATTCTTCTCGCGACGTGTGAAGATAAGAAGCGAAGGGAAACATTGATCAGAATAAATACAGCACGTACGCTCAGGATATAAGAATCTGAATCTAGAAATGCTCGCGTTGTGACATACAAGAAAGCCTACAGACTCACCCTTATGTAGCAAAAAAGAGTTACTAAGTAAAAGCCTTGATATTGTCGGCCAGCGCATCCACCGCGATTGTAGTCCCATGCAGAAGGCTGACGCAAATTACGAATCAAGCTGTAGCTAATGGGCTCCTCATATTGGATGACAATGAGTAAACATTAAAAAGGAAAAAGGTTCAAAACAATAAACCAACTATACAGTCTGGTATATCAGTCATTAAAAAGGCGAGAAAATCGTATAAATGATTAACACAATGATTAGAAAAGTTATACTTCGGCAAGACGCTATGCTTGGCAATTACGTGATGCGATCAGGGTTTTGGTATCAGACACCGTTCAAGGCACAGATAAATATACTCCATACAGGTATAAGGAGCATTACAAAAGTCACCCTGTGTGTACCCAAAATGACAAGAAATGATCTGTTTAAGTACAGTGGTCCGCATCTTGCATTAGCGGAAATAATTTCAGTCCACAGAGCTCAACATTTCCAACGGCTACGAATAACTATAGACAAATAAGCAAACACTGTTCATAACTAGGCTAAGCCGCTGCACAGAAAATACCCATACACGAAACTTTTATGTGACAATTCTGAGAGAATCTAGTAATTTCGTGCCGCTACCACGGGAAAACAAGCAATAAAAAAACAGCGCGGAGTATGGAAGAAAAAGCAGAAATGTTTAACCAACACTACTGCGCTTTCTTGGGCTAAAATACCAGTTGGCCGCTTTCCACCATTGCAGCTATAATTCTGAATTCCCTTCTGATCGTACTAAATTTGGCTTGTTCTTTTTCATGTCTTTGGGCACTTGCACCTTTCCTGGCGTCGACCTGTAGCCGGTTGTTGATGACCTGTTAAAGCGATTGCCCGAATCCTACAACTTAGCTAACGCTGTGCCGAGAAATGTGCTGCAAGGTCTCAGAGTGGGCAACACCACCTTAGTCGGCCTATCCAAGCTGGAGTTGCAGGGAGCCCCGCGACTGTTCTGCCGGCGAGGCAAGGCGATGCTTGAGATCAGCACGCACGGGTTTGCGCGGTTCAGCGTGCTGTGGAGGTGAACCCATGTTTCAAACACCCGTTCCACCACTATTCACCATAACTGAAGCGACATTAGGTATGCAGCGCTGCTGTGTTTTCTCATAGGCCGTAATGAAATCATGGCTGTACATCGAGCCTTTCATGCTGCAGTTCACTGAGTACAGGGTTTGTAAAAAACTAAATGCGGTTACACAATCGCGGTAATGAAGATGATAAACGTGCTGCGAAAACCTCCGAATCCTGGTGTCTCAGACGGGCATCTTCGGTGCCCAATTCCTAGCTAATACTTTTGTGGGTGCGAGGAGCCCTGCGTTTCTTCAGCTGCTTCTCTGAGGGATGAGTTAAAAGTTCATTTCTCGAGGTGCGCTTCAATACGCAGTGGGCCTTCTTGTTGCAGCTGCGCACCCTTGCTTATTGCGACGAATTTAAGGCGAGGCACGCGCTGTGCGAACGGGGAAGTACCGTGCAGCGGTTGCTAATTATATCCTACACTGACGGACACGGGTTGGCCTCTAATGGCCCCCATTACTGCTTACGGCTGTAGGAGTACCCGGGCTGCCAAGCCGTCAAACGCACCGATTGCTTTCCGCTTTCTTGGCACTGCTGTCAGAAGGGCGCTCACACGATTTTTGGATGCGGGCATCGACACTGCGAGTGCGTGTCGATGCCCGCATGAAGCCTGGTCACAGCTTTGCGAAGATTACAATAGCTTGGCCGGCACACGCACTGTGTGTGTAACACAGCTACGAAAACTGTGGGACAATATGAAGTCCCGGTGGAAAAAGAAGAACTCCGAAGAATCGAGGGAAATCTTTCGAACAGATGAGCGAAACAGTTTTACATTCAAAAACTGTACCATACATTTTCCTGCATGTACGCACGTTTCATCTGACATCATTTTAATCCTAACAATTTCGCATTATTAATTATTGCGAAAAAAGTTTATGGTTACTTGGCATCAACAAAACGTGTCCGCAAATTCTGTCTGCACGGTTATGTCGTTCTATGGAGATAAATATGCAAAAGTTTGAGTTAGGCAGTGCGCGAGTAGATCTTGAAGTGGGAAAAGTTTGGTTGATGAATTGGAATTAGTTAATTAAATTGAAATAATGAAATAAAAAATTGCTGTGTTTGAAGCAGGTTTTGTGGGACCAATTCGATGAAAAACGATGTACATGCACGACAAGGTTTACTTAGTATAAAAAACAAATTCAAAAAATGAAAAACAAGCAACTGCTAAATAAATTAAATGAAATAAAAACAAAGTTTCAAATAAAAAAATGAACATTTGGAGAAAGAGAAGAAGGGAAGGCTTTCGCATTTCCGTCCTTAAGCATAAGTGCAATCTTTTTTCTTATTGCGAATTTTTGTGAAAAATTGTGAAAAATCTGCTTACTGCTCTTGAGCAAAACATTACTTGTGTGTACTGTACTGGTTAGTGATTTTGTTTGTTTTTCTTTTCAAGCATTGCTTGCTGCGCACAGAATGCACTTCACCTCAGTGTGTTTCACTGCACGGATGGTGCTGTAGGAGATGCACAATTAAGAAGTTTGGTGCAGGTGGCGGTACCCTTGAGTGCCGGCCAATGAGTCCGGCAACAGAACTGGTTGGTGCAGTCGCCGACCGTATGGCGACCAGACTGCCAAATCCCTTTGACAGCGACGGGGCCCATGTCAGCGAGGCAGTGCTGTCCCTGCCAGCTGCTGCACTATTGGAGGCGATGATAAATGACAACGAACCAAGCCAAAGCGACTTTTCCAGTAAGTAAGGCTGCTTTCTTTAAATACTAGTTACAACTGTCAAGGTTAGTTTTCCTAGTGCATGAAGTCCAAAACCTGCGCCTGGGCTGAGAAAGACGTTATTGGGGAGGGCTATGGATTAATTTCAACTGCAAGGGATTCTTTAACGCCCGCTTACATGCCGCAGTACACGGGCGTTTACACAACTCCTCGCACCTGTCGATATGTGGGCGCAGCATCCCAGATTCAATCCGCAACTGGTGCTCGGCTATCGAGCGGCACTGCAGGAAACACTAGTTATTTTCTGCTCGTTGTATGTGCACGTCCTCAAGCAGGCGGGCCACATATTTATTAGGACTTCTTGGCGGGCTCGTACTGGGTCCATTTTTCACCATGTAAAGCATTTGTTTTTGGTTCCCTGTTATGGTCTGAATAGCCTCTGTTTATGGTCTTATTTGTTCTTTGCATGTCATATCACAAAAGTATGTATGTAAGTATAAGAGCCCACCAATTTTGTCACAGCATTGCAGAGTTCTCATGAAGGTATTGTATGTGTGTGCATGTTATGCAGGCGAGGTTCCTGCACCCACATCAAGGCAGGCAGCACCGTCACCATGGCTGAATAGCCGACCACTAACTGACGAGGCACTTCCTGTTCAGAAAGAGTGCCTCAGTGCAGGCAGACCAACAGTGCCCGTGCCAAGTCAAAGCGTGTCTGAGGACATGGCACCAGCACAAATTGCTCGCACGAGGACAGGTGGCCCCCGTGTTGCTGCTGTGGACCGGACACTGGCTCCTGAAGTAGCAGCCAGAATTAAGGCTATTGAAGCTGAGGACCGGCGCAAGGAAGAGTTACACCAACTCGACCTACAACTCCGCAGGAGCCAGCTGGCCGAGCAGCGGCTCAAAAACAAAATGCAGCGCAAGCTGCTTTCTCTTGATATTGAGATCAGGAAACGGCAGTTGGAAGCAATGAAGCGCTAAATGTAGAAATAAAATTAACTTGTACGTATTTGTCTCGGAACACTTCTGTGGACAATTACCAACACTGTCGTCATTTTGATGCAGTCGTACAGTATTTGCATGTTCCTTCAGTTTCTTAAAAACAATGTTCTTAATTTAACACACTGCACATGTATAAACAGCACAAAGAAATATAATATGGAAAGGATCAAGCAGTAAAATAGGGAGGTAGCCTAAAAGCAACCAAAAGAAATTCCGTCGTTGGCAGAAATTGGAAGGTGCCATAATAGTTCACGAGGAAAGTGACAAAATACAATTTGTGAAGGGTGTCACGCAGGGAGACACGTTCTCTCTACTACTATTCGCCACGTGCTTCCAGGATATTTTCAGTGAACTCGAGAGGAAACAACTGAGAATGAAATTGAATGCCAATGCTTTAATATTCACAAATTTTCTAAAAATATTTCACTGCTAAGTAGCTGAGAACAAACTTCCAAACATGATCGAAGACAAGCAAAGCAAAGGAAGCAGAACGGTGGGTGTAAAAATGCATATTGAGATCTTCAGTAATGTAATCTTCAGCAGAAAGGAACAGCCGACAAGAGGCAGTAAAGCGTTAAAGTTTTAATGTAAACGCACCTATTTAGAGCATAGTGACCACAGATCTGCACCACATGTGTAAACTAACTAGGAGTAAGAATGATGGTGCAGCACATTTGCCAGGCACTCTCCAGCCATGAATGGCAGTTTACTAGTATTCCTCAACAGCCATATCATGTGGGGCAAAGCCTATAACCTATGGGGCCGATATAGTGCAGCGAACTATGGAAAGGAAAATGATGGAAGTAGCGGT
Source organism: Amblyomma americanum (assembly GCA_030143305.2). Taxonomy (NCBI): domain Eukaryota; kingdom Metazoa; phylum Arthropoda; class Arachnida; order Ixodida; family Ixodidae; genus Amblyomma; species Amblyomma americanum. The sequence goes on along the minus strand of JARKHS020001320.1, from coordinate 68,225 downwards.
TAAAGTGCAGAATGAATGAGGGAATAAACGCGACTTGGTAATATCCAAGCTGGAATCAAGAAGAAATGGGCATGGGCAGGGAATGTAATGTGAATTCAAGATAAATGTTGGGTCATTGGTAACAGAATAAATCCCAAAAGAAGGTAAGCATAGCAGAAGGCGGCAGAAAGTATGGTGGGCTGATGAGATTAGGAATTCTGCAAGAACAAGGTGGCCGCAGCTGGCACAGGACAGGGTTAATTGGAAAGATACAGGAGAGGCCTTTGTCCTCCTGTGGATGAGGTTCAGCTGATGATGACATTACATGCTATAAGAGAACCCAGTTCAAAGAAATAGACAAAAACACTGCAAATGTCATAAAAATAGCGGTTTTCTAACACTAGAAAAGTATCGTGTATATTTTCGGAGAAGGTAATTGGGACATTTAACGGAACGACCTGGCTATAAGCCCCACCCGAACACGAGAGCTATTCACTGTGTCGGCAGAAAGCTGCGGTGGCACATCAAGCTGATGTGGTTGTACGCTGGGCTGTGGCTGCTGGATAACAGGGAGGGCCACAGCAGGTGGCTCCGGGTCCTTCCGTAGAACGGTGAGATCGTGAAGGGCGACGCAAGCAGTTATTATAACTGCTGAGCGCTCAGGACCGTTCTGGAGGCCCATATCTAGACATGAGAAGCGGCGCTTCCAAACTCCAAAAGCCCTCTCCACACTATTTCTCGTTTTGATGTGGGCCGCCAGATACCTGCGTGAAAGACGAGTAGTTTTAAGTAAAAATTTGTATAGATGTGCTAAATTGAAGAGCACAACAGTCTGCGCATTACTTTCTCAGTGGCCCCTCTGCAGCTAATAATGAAGCTGTAATTACATTTGCACGCCCCGGAAAGTAGCAAGACAGCTTCAGGGGCGTTGTCCGTCAACTGGTGGCAAATGTACACTAAATCTGAATTTTTAATTCTTGTTGAATTGAAATGAAAAAATGGGAAAAGCATGGAAAAATTATGTGTTCCAGTAACAAATAAAAATGAAGATTCCACTCTGATGTAAAGTGTTTACGGAGCAGTACAGCAACAAAAGGAGAAGATATTCGTACATTTGTGATGCCTTCAATCAAAAAAACTATGGTGCTACGTTCCCTCTTGTACTTACCTGCCCTCTGGGGTATTTGGCGAGTTGGCATCTGCCAGAGATGTCATTAAAAATGGCATGCAGGGATAACCTGCGTCTCCCAGCAGCAACCCGGGATCTCGCTTTGTCTCGTAGAGGACCCGTGCTCGACTGTTGTCGAAACTCCTGCTGTCATGAACTGATCCAGGCCAGCCGACGACCAAGTCATAAAATTCAAGCCTTGGCCCCGTGATTGCCTGAGGATAAAATATGTCTGTAGTGAAAATATTCTCAGGAAATGAAAATAAATTTTTCTGCCTACATATCAGATCACTCTACTCTTCAGCAATTAATATATATTCATAAAGCTCAGGTTCTCTGTTTTACAGGAAACAAGAGCCAGAAAAATTATCACTTTCATTGAAATGGTGCAAGTTGTTTACTTTCAATGCGAGTGAAAATTTGGTGCATCATGTAACAGGAACGCTAGGTAACATTCATGGTATTTATTTATTTTACTCTCAGTGTCATACAGGCATTTGAGAAGGGTGCAGGAAGAATGAAATGTAAACCAAGCAATGCGAAAAACAATTAATTGCTCCTATATATACAATGTTAGCTAAAAAATAGAGAGTAAATTTATTAGATGGTGCTGGTGTTTATACAACGCAAAGCAAATATTGAGGCATAACAAAAATATTGTACAAAAAATACCTGCATCACTGATGAATTAATAGCAGTCGCTTTGGACGTAAAAGGGGTTTGCGTATACGTAAACGCAATAATTAAACCGGACCCTCCAATCTTGAAAAGTGATGCAGTGCAGGTTCAACACTGCAAGAGATCGATTCTTTTTTTTTTTGGTCAATAGTTACATGAACATTATTTGAATAAGACGACAGCTAAGATGGGCAATGTGAAGAAAAGTGGCCCTCAAGTTTGTCCTATATCAAGGCGCGTTAGTACAATTTAATGCCACCTAGAACGCGATAAAGTTTTTCAAAAAGAAAAATGGGCTCACCTGCACATTGATCGAAAGGTAGCCTTTCCGTTTGCGGTATACCTCTCCGAGCTGCCCGCCAGGAGACTTGATTCTAATGTGGGTGCAGTTATGCACCCAGTCACCCCAGGGAAACGGCCAAGGCGGTAGAAGTCTGTCGTGTCCGCTTGAAACTCGGCCGCAGTAGCGGGGAACTTCACAGTTCTAGAGAACAGATGTGCCGCGATCAGCGTGGATACTCGTTCCACTGCACGGCACACCGTCGGTTGCGAAACATTTACGAAGTCACCGGTGACGACTTGGATCGTTCCACTTCCATAAAATCGAAGCGCAATGGCCAGCTGAAGCATCGGTGGTTGCGCGATTGCTGACGCTTTCTTCCATGGGCAGGCACTTCAGGAGCTCTCGCACGGTGTCCTTGGAAAACCGGTACCGGGATAGGAACTCCCCATCGCTGAAATGCTCAAGCGGGTTTATTCTGTCCCGCAACACCCGTCGTGGAACAGTTCGTCCACACGTAATACATGTTCGGCGAACTCGGCGAGCGAGCCGGCAGCCATCTTAGCGCGGTTGAGGGGGGCCGCTTAGGTCGGGGAGGTGTTCAAGGTAGCAGCAGCGCCACCTCGAGATTTTGGAGGAAAGCGTGGAGGAGTTCCTCCGTTCGAGGGCCGGTAGGAGTGGAGGAGGGTTTAAGGAGCACGAAACAGGCTTCGAGGAGCAACTCGAATGAAATTTCAAGTGGAGGTCTGTTTAATAATACGGGGGTCAGGCTATGAGGGACGCCATAATGAAGGGCTCCGGAAATTTCAACCATCTAGGCTTGTTTAACTTGCACTGACGTTGCACAGTACACGGGCCTCTAAAATTTCGCCTCCATCGAAATTCTAGCTGCGCGGCCGAGGTCAAACTCGCGTTTATCGGTTCGGCACCCGAGGAACATAACCACTGAGCCACTGCGGTGGTTCAACACCTTGAAATTGAAACAATTACTTTATTGCAGGATACATTTTGCCAAGTCATAGGCATGTAGGAGAATCATAACCTTAAAACGCTATATCGACAAGAGACCGACGCTTTATTGCGCCAATGGGCACTGCCAATGTCTTGTGTAAAGAGTATCTGTGGAGTAATTGAACCCGCTCGGGCATGTACCTCACTTAAATTAATTGGCCACTTAAAAGAGCGTTTCCACATCAAATTATTGATATTTATAATTGAAAAAAGTACCTGTCTTTAACCAAACAATTAATAAATTCTATATGCACTGAGGGGTCGTATGAAATTCAATTAAAACTCAATAAATAAGAAATGTAATAACAGATAACAGAACAACGCATATCATAGATAAGCCATATACTAACAGGATGCACGGAATATTTGTCTCTGCTAGCATTACCGAGACAGAGAGATTTCGCGCTAAATGAAGAACGTATATTTAAGATGAACGTAAACAAAACTGGGCAGGCAAACAACATTTACACTTTCACACTTTTTATTCGTCGATGCATTCTAAAACCATTAATTTAATATGGCTGATTGTAAGATCACATATGTTCTTTCTGCGCTTCCTGAGCATTGAAAACTAGTCTGCTTGGTCGCTAGTTCGGCGCTCCCTGAACTGGTGCTTTGAAACTATCAGTTCAGGAAATTCTTCTCGCAGCATTGGTAAAGAATGGTGTGAAGTGTCCTAACCAGTCTTGGGCTGCTCTTGGAGAAGAAGAAGCTTCACCAGTTTATGGCGACCAACCAGGTTATGGTATTGGTGCTTTTTGACTGACATTTCGTTCACCTTGTGCGCTAGTTACTATATATATTAAAATACGTTAAGAGCCTTATTCTCTAATCATCTTGGAGATGAGTAGCAAAGAACAAACATTGCTCAAGCAGACGCACTGTAGTGAATGTATCCTGCAGTGAAATCTTTATGTAATTTAAAAGACATCTGAAGTGCTTGAACGGTGACATTCAAGAGATGAAAATTATCGAATATTTATCGTATTCTTCCAACAGCGCATGCTTTGAGGCGTCTTTCATTTCCAACGCACTAAAGCATTTAAAAGAAAGCAGAGAAATTGATTTACCTGTTTTTTACGAAAATAGAATTTTTATCTCTTCTTTCACTCCCTCCTTTATCCCTTCCCTTACGGCGCGGTTCAGGTGTCCAACGATATATGAGACAGATACTGCGCCATTTCCTTTCCACCAAAAACCAATTATCCGAAAGACGCTTTTGAATGCTCATACTAATGAGAATGAAAGAAAAAATCGCAATATTGCTTCAGGACGTTTTTATCGGCTTGTCTACAAAGCAACATCTTACGTTGCGCTTATGACAGCGTTATCTCTTGGAGTCGGACATTTTGTCACTTCTTGAGCCAATAGAACAGCACCAGAAAATTCAGTGACAAGAATTGCAAAGCACAGCAGTTGTGACTGTATCCTTGATGTGTCCTCATTTACCTTTCGACGGGGTCTAAGGCATGGTTTAACAATAAGACAAGAAAACAATACGCAATGCTTTCATCCACAAGCGTAACTGCAGTTATATCAAGCAAAAATATATTGTTTAGATGCAATCCAAAATAATTGTAATCTCGGGATTATTTTTCACATGTGCACTTCTTTGCTTTTACTATCACAATCCATTTGAAACTTTCGTGCGGAGGGCGTGGATCGAACTAACGAGAACGTATTAAAAGTTTGAATGCGACACACGCTGCACGAAATTCAATATTTATTTCTTAATTTATTTTTATTTAATTATTCACGCTGTGAACCTCCTAATGAGCGCGGTTGCAGAGAAAAAAAAATAGAAATACAATCACAAATACACATCTAATTCCAAACAAAATACATTGAAGCAACCATAAAAATACCGCTCTTACTAAGAAAAAAATTTCAGTATAACAGGATTGGAAATATCCAAATGATTCCTGCAAAAGAGCCTGCACTTGACACAAATTTTTTCACGGTAGTTGGTTCCAAAACATTATTATTCATTTTATCCCACATTAAATAACACAAAAAAGGCACAGAGTACACATAAATATATCTATAATAATGTATATGCAAGCGAGTTTGTTTTTTCGTGGAAGATTTTTCGGCTGTTAGGCATTCTGCAGAAACGTTTCTGAACCCTTGCACTCATGTAGTTCGGCGTAGAAGAAGACCAGGAGGCCTGCTTGCTGATAATGACAGCAGAGCATATATTTACAGGATAGATATACAGAGAGTAAAACTGCAAGAAGCAGAGAAGAATTTGCAACAAGAACAAACTTTGCGCTAGTCTACTCAGCGACTTATACGGTTAGAACATAAGTTAAACCGCGTTACATGCTAAGCATAGAGCGCTTGCTCAGACAGGACTGCACTGCTTTCGTTAATTTGTGTTTTTATACCATTAACAAAGAAATAGAGGTGGTCGTTTTTAGTGGCCCGCACCAAGCATGAATTTTCCAAACAAAAAATGTCGTGAGAGGTGGGAACCACTCCATGGCTTGGGCTCAGACTCGAACCCAGGGTGTTGCTAACAGCACAAACCAAAACAAATAAGTCATCACTCTCTCTCCGGTAAGGGTATCCGCACCCTCTCCCGTTGGGAGCTTTTTTTTCCGGCTCGCCTCCGGAACCACCCTCCCTCCGCCTCTTTCTCTCTGCTCGCGCAGCTCGTCAAAATCTTGACACTGATGCGCTCGGACTCGTTACTTGCGCGTATCGACCGTCAGCAATAAAAGAAAAAGGGTCACGAAGCCGCTATATCAAAGCCAGCAGGGCGCTCGGCTATCAAGAATAAGGAACGGGATAAGGATCGAGTGACCTTTGCAGCCTCCGTAAAAACATAAGGAACTGTCCTGTTTCCTCACACGTTGGGTCAGTATTTCAAAGCGATGCCGTAATTGCTTTAACCGGCACTTGTTACCTACATCTTTAAAATGCGTATTTGTTAGGCCACGCGGCAGTTCCGGGCAGCTATGGGACATCAGGCGCCTTTGCGACGATAGCCTGCAGCGTAAGGGGGCCTCGTGGAGATGGCGACGGTGCGTCAAAAGACTCTTGATTCCCCTTTGCATTGTAGTAGCTCGGGGCCCTCGTTTACAATGGAAAGCCGCTGCCACAGGTATAGGTGTCTTGCAAAGGGGCGCAGTCCGAAATTACCAGCGTGCATACAGTGAGCAAACTTTCAGAGATTCTCTCGGCCTGCGAATATTTGAAGTTTTGAAATAGGAAATCTAATATCTCTCAATTCAATTCGCTGGGCAAATGCAATAGTACGTGCTCAAAATTATTCGCAACTAACCGAATGAGTTTTGGAGATTTGTAGCAGTTTTCTAACAATTGCAACGAGTTTTGATTTAGGCAGGCCGTAGATTTTTCGATGCCCATTTATAAACCAGGGCCCACACCGATAACGCACAGCATATTGCCCTGATCGGTCAGTGCGGATGTATGATGGATGGAAAGTAAGAGCGTTCCCTTTGAAACGGGGCAGTCGTAGTTGCCACCATGCTGTCTTTTTTTCCCCTTTATTTTTGTTTAACTCTGCTGTAAGTTGTTACAAAAATTCGCCATTTTCTTTAAAATACGTCTTTCTACAATTTAAAACTTATGTCACCTCTCTGCTTTTGAGCCCTGAGGCCTCAGGAAGAGTGACGGTGCCTGCATCGACATCGGGTTAGATACCATCACATTTTAGAATGAGGTGTTCTATTGTTTCTATAGATTTACCACGCACAGCACATGTGTCATCTTCGTTAAATTTCTTTTTGTAGCTGCGCGTTCTAAGACACCCAGACCTAGCTTCAAAGAGGAGGGCACTGCCTCGAGTTATCATAAAACGTTTCCTTCCTTATCTGCCTTTTGCAGCATCGATATAGTTCTACACTATGCTTGCTTCTTTTCCATTTAATCTATCCAATTTTTACCTTCGACGTTTTTAACCTGCCGTTTAATGTTCTTTCTTTCTCCTTCCTCGTCTCTGGCAAACTTACTGGCCAGTTTTCTAGTTCGTTTCCGCCATGGTGTATCAACGCTCTTTCTGTACAGGTATTTAAATACCTTAGCTGCCCACCTGTTATCGTCCAATTTCCTCAGGCGTTCTTCATATAGTACTTTACTCTGAGCTTCCCGCGCTTCGAACGTTGCCCAGCCCATATCCCTCTGTACTGCCTCGGTTGTGGTTTTCCCGTGGGAACCTAGTGCTAATCTTCTCTGATTTAGTTCTAATCGCGACTGAACTTCAACCCTTAAGCATAGAACCGCATTCCCGAAAGTAAGCCCCGACACCATTATTCCTTTCCAAATACCTCTAAGGACTTCATACCTGTTGTACCCTCACAATGCCCTATGTTTCATTATCCCGGCATCTCTTCGCCCTTTTGCTATGAGAGACTGTTCGTGCTTTTCCGTGTACATATGCCCTTTGTTACCCATACCCCGAGATATTTGTATTCGGCAACTCCGGGTATTTCATGGCCTTGTATTGTAAGCTCCTGATCAGTTGTTCAGTTGGAAACCATCACACCTGACTTAGCTGCGCTAAAAGTGAAACCTAGACTGTCTCCTTTGTCTCCACAGCAATTCACAAAAAGTTTGCAAATCTTCCTGGCTATCTGCTAACAGTAGAAAATCGTCCGCATACATTAAATCCGGTAGTCGTTGCTCAATAACCTTTCCGCCTAATGTGTACGACAGATCATAACCTAGATTGCTTCCTTGTAGCCTTCTTTCCATACTTATCATATAAAGCATGAAAAGCAGCGGTAATAGAGGACAACCTTGCCTTAATCCTTTGTGTACCTGGACAGTTGTACTCTGAATTCCTTTCCATGTTATTTCAACTTTATTTTCTCGATGTATTACCTGTAGAAAATTATTCACCTCATGACTGACACCTTCACCATTTAATATGTTCCACAGGAGTTCTTTGTTCACGTTGTCGTATGCACCGCTTATGTCCTGGAAGGCTAAATACAGAGGTCTGTTTTCCGCCTTAGCTATTTCTATGCACTGGGTAAGCATGAACAGGCAATAATCTAAGCGCTTACCACTTCTGAACCCGTTCTGAAGTTCTCCGAGTTTTCTATTACTTACTACCCATGACTGCATCTTTATTTTCACCGCCTGCATTACCAGCCTGTATGTAACTGATGTTATCGTAATCGGTCGGAAGAATTTTATGTTCGTCTTATTGCCTTTCCATTTAAAAATCAAATTAATTTTACTCTGTTTCCAGCTCTGCGGAATTTGCTGATTTGTTACGACTGCGTTCATTACTTTTATCAGCTTTTCCTTGCCTCTTGGGCCAAGTTCATTAATTTTCTTGATTGGAATATCGTCGATCCTTGCGGACGTACATCTTGAAATATTTGATTCCGCCTTTTTCCAGTTAAGATTCGTCAGTTCCACGCTGTTTTCTCTTGTGGTGTCCTGTGTTGCTCCACCATTTGGGTCGTTTACTCTATCGTCTTTCTTAAATGACTCAGCTAGAACTGATGAAATGTAGTTCACAGCGTCATCTCCCTCTAAACATTTTCCTTCGGCATCGTGAATCTGTTCCTGCTTTCTGTGATTCCCTTTGCCCAGCCAACTTATATGGTACCCGAAAAAGTACTGTTCGCACACGCCCAGTTTTTCGCATAGCATTCCATAAAACTTTATAATTTCTTGTGTACTATCTGAACCAAGAAAGTTTTCATCTTTGCTTTGGTTTTCTGTGCGGACCGTGCAGCTAAGCGCCGCCATGCGCTCCATTCGTGCAGCACATTTAAAAAAGCGCATATATAAGGCTTCCACGATTGGGTGGGGCGAGGCAACAGTGTTCAGTAAGTTTTATCAAGCCGATATCGGAGGCCATGACTCAAACTCGCATCCTCCTCATCTACTAAGATTTGTTGCTCATCTGTCCGCTGTCGTCGTCAGTAGAACAAGCACTTCCTATGTGGGTGACGTGATGATCAGGTGTCATGTATACAATCTCATATTTGCGTGTCCACCAGTGCAGATCAGGGCTCGTCTTGTTTCCTTTGTGTATATGTCGTCCTTCTTTTCTTTGCGCTGCACCTCTCACAGATTACAGTTTCGCGTTTTGACAGCTATAGCTGTAATTTCGTGGTTTATGTCTTCAGCGAACGCTTCACAGTTCGTGATAATTTAGCTTGTACGAATTTTCGCAAAAGTTGCGAATAATGTCACAATTATTCAATTCGTCTTCGGTTAAGCTTTCACTTCACTAATCGTATTCAATTCTGTTTCGTAAAAGTACTATTCGCACACGCCTAATGTTTTCGCAGGCATTCCAAAAAAGTTTATAATTTCTTTTGTTCTATCTGGACCAAGAAAGTTTTCATCTTTGCTTTAGTATTCTGACCAGTAGCCATTTTAATTCGCAATCATTTAATAGATATGTGATTTAGAGCACGTAAAACGCGCTGACCACTGCTCTGTTCTTACAAAATTCAGGTTCGGGCCATTTTGATGGAGGTTCCGACACGCAGTCGTTAGTACTATAATTGGCAGAGCGCAGAATAGTTCTCTCCCTCGGGCCGGCGGGAAAACCGGTGCATTATAGGGCTTAGAGGATCAGGGACACGGTTAGACGGAGGAGGGACGGATGGGTGGAGAATCCTCTTTGAAACGTGGTGGCAGGTGCCACCATGCTCGGTATTTACTTTTTATTGCTCAAACTGTAGAACTGCGGAGATCAAAGCGAGCGGGAAACCTCACCCCATCTCTTGGCGGTGCGGCGTACTCCGCAGCGCTCGTTATTTCAACGGCCCAAGCATGCCAGCGCCACTAAGACACGACGTCTATTTCGGTTGCACGCGGCAATATGCTTTTTTGTAATTCGCAGGCAGAACCGGTGACGCTGATTGGTCATCTTAATTACCTACATGTCATTGACCGGTCTGTGGAGTACTCTATACTCAGTCGTTTATAAAGGGCCTTTTTTTATAGACCTCAACCTAGGGCTAAGGGTTAGTCCCGCCTCGATGATTTAGTTTCCAGCTCTACACTAAGTTATGGTGATGGAATGACGCCACGACCCTGTAGAACTAGGAGAAATTGTGTTTGACGTCATCACCGTTGTACTTGGTATTGTCGCGGGGTATCTGAAATACCCACGCCATGTCATGTCGTTTGGCTCCATATCGCCATCGACCAATGAAAATTTCGCCCTTCCACCAGTGGGATTACAGCACAACGCGCGCTTTAACACTACTGCGTTAAAATTCGAAGTCATACACCTTGCTGTGAGATCTTCCGGTCTCTCTAGCCAGTCGTCTCATGAACGTCATGTCGCCCGAGAGACGTGAGTCGTCCGGCGCAGCGTTTATGTCTGGAAGCATCAGCTACGTTCATAAACGACGGAGGTGGAGCGCATGTCTTTATGGAGACGGCAGTGCTTCTCTCCCTTCCAGTCTTCCCTCTAGTGTAGTGCGTGGTTGGCGGCCACCGACGTCTCCAGAGAGAGCGGCCTGAGCTCGGAACCCTGCCGGACCACCCTCGACCGCGAAAAGGCGCTTCTACGAGCACCACAACGTCGCCAAAGGTGTCGACCTCGATCTTACTGAAGGATCCGCGGGTGCCGCCAACATTCAATGGCTAGCTAGGCGAAGAACTTGAAGAGTGGCTGGAGCAATTTGAGCGCGTGCAATCATTCAGCAATTAGAATCATGCGGCGAAAATCGGCCACGTATTTTTTCTCACTGGAGGGCTCAGCACGTACATGGTACCAAAACCACGAGTCGTCCCTAATGACATAGGAGCTAGTCAAGAGGGAACTTTTGATAGCATTCACCAGTGTCGTGAGGAAACAAAGAGCCGAACGTCTCCTCGAGTAGGATTCAGGTTCCGTAACGGTCCATCTGCAGTTACGTCGAAGAGAGGAAGCGCCTCTCTCGCCGCGCCGACACCGAGATGACCGAGGAAAGGGAAGTGCAGTTATTATTGCGTGGCGTGAAAGAACAACTCTTTGCCAGCCTCGTCCGCCAGCCGGCAAAAGCTTCGAGGAATTCATGCAAGAAGCCTGCACGATCGAGAAGACCCTCGACGTCCGGGCGCAGCAGTACGACCACCCTGCCTATGTCTGTACAATTCGTCCAGATGCAACGACTACCACCACCGACAACTTTCGCCGCTTTTGGTTTGAGCATTTTCTGAGGTAATCATCCCACGGATCAATCTGCGGAGGCTACCGACATGAAGTAGCGTAAATAAAATACTTTTAAGTTAAACGCCGCACGCATGCTTATTTCGTTGGGAGAGGCACTTTGTCGTGCAGCCCTTGCCGTTCAGTCCTTGAATGCTGCGTACATAGCCCATTTTCACCAACCTTTTGAAAAAACCTACATGTGCTTATTATAGGTCCTGCAAGAAATAGTAAATGATTATATAGGAGCAGATGTAGGATTTAAGAGAGCCATAGAGGAGCATGAAGGATCTAAATAAGCACATACAGGGCCTTGAGATAGGTCCTATATTTTCCTATAGTTGTTCCTGTATATCATGTATACCTCGTGGAGGACCTATTACAGGGCACACCCGCGGTGTATACTGGTCCTGTATTCTCCCATTGCAGCAGATATAGGTCCTGTGTATCAAATGGGAGATGAGTTGGGTGTGCTCCTATGTATACCACCTCATGTATTGATTTTTGCAAGGGATATTTGCAGGCGAAAACTTCATACATAGGGTGTCCCAGTGAACTGGATGAAGATTTAAAAAAAAAACCAAAGCCCTATTCTGAATTGCAAACAAGAGAGCTTTGCAACTAAGAGTTATGGCAATTTTATGCCGTTTAATAATTATAACTTACATTGTAACTCTTTTAGTATCTTTTTAACGCTCGGGTGAGAATGGAAAGGTTATCAAGCACAATTAAATGTACCTAAGTGCTTCTGTTGAGGTACCGAACCTTGCCAGCTTTTTCGGCATAATTGTAAATTCCTTGAGATTTAAATACGAGACATATAACTGTCACGTATTTAAATAAATATTCTGTTTGTGCGCCAAAATTTGCCACGATATTAGAGAACTCTCATCTGATCCTCTTCTGGAGCGCCTCTTTCCAATTACTTTCATGGGACTGCAACAACTTCCATATTCACACCATATCTTTTCACGTACATATGTTCAAAAAATGAGTGTTGACTAATCATGAAAATGCGGAACAAAAAAAACACACCAGTATTTACATATATACCTTAATTCTAACAATAAGCACTTGATTTGAATATCCTACGCTTTTCTTAATTGATCCATTTTAGATATAATGCACAATAACCTTTTGTATCTAGCTGCAGCTCATCACATATCCGATGCACTATCAATATCTATGAATACAAGTGGTGATTGAATAATTTTTCATCCAAAATAAATGCCAGAAAGACTGTTTTGTTTCACACAGCAAATTCCTAACTTTTATTCACGTGCAACACACAGAAAAGCACTGGCAAAAGTACACGAAGAAAAAATTATTTCTTAAATGACGTCAGAAAACACAATTAGCACTAAGGCCATTTTCAATCAGTGACAACTTGTGTGCATAAACGAAATAAAGTAAACATACACTAATTATTCTATAGCCATATATACACAGTGCTGTTACATATTATTAAGTAAATACACACTAAACAAAAATCAACCCAGATGGGTGTTTTTGGCTTGTCCTCTAGCGGCCTCCCAAATCGAGGTTCGATATACACCGTTAGACTAGGGGTAGATTTCATCCAAAAAAAAAATACGGAGGACTTGCTGTTGGCGAAGAGAGCAGATTTGGAGTAGATTTTTACACCAAAAAATTCGAAGCACTTCCGGTTAGCAATGGGATGTTTCAACCGCGGCGATACGCTGAGTGGTGGCTGCTGTGCCGTGTGTATGCAGGCGCCAAGATTTCGCAACGCCGGCATCCAGGAGGAGGAGGTGATGACAGCGGTCCGTTTTTCTATATTGCATTTTTGCTCTTTCTTACAGGGCTACTAGAACTGCTAACTATACAGGCTGAACGGTGCTAGTTCTTTAATTACAATAATCAGGTTCAAATGCGCTTTGTTATCATGAACAAAAGCCCAATCGAACTTCAATGTTGAGATATAACACCTAGCCCCGTTCCGTCCATGCCTTTACGAAGTATTACTATAAGGAACAGGGCAAAAACGCTGGATACAAAGTGCATCGGATAGCTGTCTGCACCTCCTCCTGGATGCCTGCGTTGCACGATCGTGGCGCCATGCATACACACGACGTCGCAGTCAAGTAGCAGCGTACTCCCGTATATCGCGGAAACAAAACAAGACCAGCAGCGGCCGCAAGGAAACGTCTTTAATCTGACTCCGCTGTGCATACGGCACTTCTGTAATATATACACAAACGATGGCTCCGGCGCTAGCCGAAAGTACCTTGACGGGGTGGTTCGCAATGGGCAAGAAAAGCAGAGCTGCGGAGACGACAGGCAATGAAACTGAAAAAAAACCGTGGTAACGGATCTACGTGCCAAATTCCTGCAACACATTATTTCTTCTTCTCGTAAAAGTATACCATCTCTTCACTGTGGTCGGAAAACCGAATCCCTGAAGTTAAAGAACCTGAATGGTGCACAAGTCACATGCGGGCAGCTCCACATTGGACAAATAATGTTTGCTATCTCTCTGCCTTTAGAAGTTTTTTAAAAAAATACCTTTGTCTATTGTATCCTTAAAATCCGTTTATTACTGTCAGTTATTATTGGAGTTTATAATGGACCTAATTAAAAAAAATTTGAACTCTGTGCTCCACTCGCGCATTGAAAATATTGTTCGAGCACTATTTTCATCTAGTCTATAAGTCCTCAAAGTTGATAAAAGCAGAAGGCTTCGCAGTATGGATTACACAAAAACATGGCATATAGCTTGTGCTATGTGGTTTCATTTTCGAACAAAAATATAGTTCTTGGATTTTACCTTCATAGTGCAAGGTAGCTCTGTAAGTTTGGTAGACATCTTTTTCCGAAACTGCTGTTTGAAGCACTTTACAAAACATTGTAGCCAGCACGTCCTCAAAACAGTGTTCGCAATTTAACTTGTAGTTCGAACCCGACCTCGGCGGCTGCGTTTCTATGGAGGAAAAACGCTAAGGCGCCCGTGTGCTGTGCGATGTCAGTGCATGTTAAAGTTCCCCAGTTGGTCGAAATTATTCCGGAGCCCTCCACTACGGCACCTCTTGCTTCCTTTCTTTCACTCCCTCCTTAATTCCTTCCATTCCGGCGCTGTTCAGGTGTCCAATGATATATGAGACAGATACTGCGCCATTTCCTCTCCCCAAAAACTAATTATTATTATTATTATTATTATTATTATTATTATTATTATTATCATTATTATTTAACTTGTGCATGCAAATTACATTCATTCCATTGGATGTTCGAAAAGACTGAATTACAAAGACCACCGTTACAAATAGCACTGGATTATCGCAAATGTCAGTTTCTAGCCTACACATATATCTGAAATTTTAACACCAGCAGCATTAAAAGGCTGCTTAACATGACAAGCTTATTTAATTCTAAAGAAATTAAAGAGTCTGCGTAAAGTAAACAAAAGTTCACAAAGGCCTGTAGATTACAATTTTATTTTTTTACAATGGAGGACAATAAACAACATTTGAAAGCACAATTCTTGGACAGGTATTAGTGATAGGGACCCACTTAAAATCAGCCCATAAAATTAATCAAAACGATACAACAGCAAATCTTGAAAAACAATGCAGAGTTTACTTGAAATCTTCTTCGCTACATTTCAGACTAACTGGTGCTGTCAGACAAGATTAGCTAAAGAAATGTTATGCACCAGACAGTTCCCAGTGGCTAATTCCAAGTGGCTAACTTCAAGATGCAGATTACAAACTACAGTAAAAGAAATACTAAACAGACATCCTGAAGCAGCCCACTAAATCTCCAGTAAAATATCACAGGTATCCAACCTCTAACGTTTGTGTTTGTTCTTGAGAAATACATAGGACAAACGTAACCTTAGAAAACGTATAAAATACATTCAATTTAACACAACACAACAACAACACAAAACAAAACTTTACACTCAATATACGAAGGCCTATGCTCTAGAGAATGTTTATGTGCCCCCGAAAAATAAGTTATCCACCCATTTGAAGGAACCTGTCGCAAATAAAAAGCAGCACTCATAACTTATATGGAAAAAATTATACAGAAATACATGCGCACATGTTTTTCATTCTAGCTAACAAGTAATGACTTTTGTAGTGGTGGGTGCCGCCCAAGTACACGAACTGCTAGCAACCAAAACCATTCCGGTTTATTGCCACATACAGTCACATATATACACATAGCGACACTGGTGCCTCTGGCGGCAGGTGATCCCCAAACCGAAACCGAGACCACATATACAACATATTCCCTTCCTTATAAAAAAAGACAGCTACATGAGTTAGTGATTTAGTAGTGGCAGTACGTTAGTGCTCTTTTTCAGAATTATATTTACAGTAACAACAATGTGCTTGTCTTATGCACTTAATACAAAAATATAAAACAAAAAGAGGAAAACAAGATACAACTCCATTTATGTCCATATTTCACAACGTCAGCAAACTCAACACTCGTGCAGATTGTGACACGTTCATGTTCACTGCAAAACGTGTCTTTCTGTACTTAGTGTCCATAGCGGTCTGGAGGTCGTCTATTCCTTGATGGCTGTACCCTACGCCGAGGTCCCGGTGCTTCTGAGAAACCACTGGCGGCAGGCGAAGTCTCTTCCGGCTCACAGCCGGTCACTGGTGACATAGGCGGCTGCTTCGCCGCAGCCACAGCTGAAGTTCCGGTTGGCGCTTCTGAAACGGGTCTCTCCAAGGTAGGCGGTGAGCTGCTTTCCCTAGCGGTGTAATTTGTATCACTCCTTTCCCCCCACCCACAGATAGATGCAGAAGCTCGTGGCATCCTTGACAACTTTGAAGCGTTCCACGTTTTTCCATCATCAAGTTGGAAGGACGATTGCCCCTGCTTTTTTATCACTTTTCTTGGGCGGCTAAAAGCCAGGTCACCTTTAAAAGCAGTTTGTCTGCGTACTCGTACAAGGTCACCAACATTCACTTTGGTTTCCCTTGCGGCCCTGCGAGCGTCTGTGTATAGTTTACTGGATTGCTGCTTTTGCTTCACCCGCTCGCGTAGGCGGTGGAGCTCTGAAGTAGGGTCGGTTGCAAATATTGCTGACGGATACCCAACGACATCGAGCCGAGTCCTTGGTAGACGTCCATGCAGGAGAAGTGCTGGAGCAACTGCAGTTGTGGCATGCGGCGTACAACGGTAAATGCCCAAGTATTCTGTTACCGTTTGGCGTAAGGGACGCTGCTCGAGTGTAGCCACTTGAACAAAGCTTTTAAAAACTCTGTTGAACCGTTCTACCTGTCCGTTTGCTTGCGGGTAGTATACGGACGAATGCCGCAAGCGGATGCCGCGATCCTGCAGAAAAGCTAGGAACTCTCGAGATGAAAACTGTGGCCCGTTATCGCAAACAATTTCCTCTGGGTAACCTTCACGTGCGAACACTGACACCAAGAAGCCTGTTACTGTGCGTGTTGTGGCTTGGTTGCAAAAGTATACCTCGGGCCACTTAGAAAAGTAGTCGACCAGCGTGATCGCATATCGACAATCGTGTGGTGCTCTCTCAAATGGGCCAACAATGTCCATGCCAAGCTTTAGCCACGGTTCCTTTGGTAAGGGGACCGGGTTCAATGGTGCAGCCATAACCTTCGTGCTCTTGTCCGCTGCCTGGCATATACTACACGTTTGAATAGCTAGCTCGACTTGCCTGTCCATGGCTGGCCACCAAAATTTTTCTCGCAGACGTGCTTTCGTTCGTACAATTCCAGGGTGAGCCTCATGAGCAGCGGTAATTATCCGCGCTGTAAGTGATGCGGGAACCACAAGGCGTTCGCCACGCAAAATCAAATTGTCCACCACTGACAGTTCATCGCGAAGTTTGAGGAAAGGTTGAAGCTCACCCGGCAGAGATTTTTGCGCAGGCCAGGACGATTCAATGTAGGCCTTGATTCGTTGCAGTGTGCTGTCTTCCGACTGGGCCTGTTCAAACTCTTCCCTGGTAATGCAAGAAGATATAAGGGCAACTGATATAGTTTCATCTGGTAAAGTCTCTTCTTCCTGAGTAGGTGACGCAGGGAGGCGAGAGAGCGCATCTGCTACTCGATTTTGCGAACCCTTCCGGTACTTTACTGTATAGTTGTACTGCAGTAGGCGCTCCGCCAACCATGCTATCCGCAAAGGACGTCTTCCTGGCCCTTGAGAAGACAGCAATGCGACCAAGGCTTGATGGTCAGTAAGCAACGTGAAATGGCGTCCCCACAAGTAAACATGCCACTTCTCGCACGCCCAAACACACGCAAGCGCTTCGCGTTCTCCTACTGAATATCTCCTCTCTGCAGATGAAAGCGCTCAAGAAGCAAAGGCGACAGTGTGTAGTTTCTCTCCCTCCACCTGTTAGAGAACCGCTCCAAGCCCACAGTCTGAAGCGTCAGTGGAAACAACAACTGGAAGAGATGCATCGAACATCCGCAGGACTACGTTGGACGCAAGTGTTTCTTTGGTCTTTCGAAAACTGGAGTCTACCTCGCCAGACCAAACAAATGGTTGCCCCTTTCGAAGCAGAACGCGCATCGGTTCAACCATATCGGCAAAGTTGGGAACGAACCTAGTTGGGAACGCCCTTACATCCTTGCAGGACTTTGGACATCATACTCTGAAATGCAGAAGGCGTGGAAGCCAGTCCGAAGCACACTCGTTTAAAACGAAAGAGGCCTTCGTGAGTTATAAATGCGGTCAAATCGCGACTCGCATGGTGAAGCATGACCTGGTGGTAAGCTGATGCAAGGTCTAGCTTAAAAAAATTTGTAGCCCCCACTAAACTATGCAATAGCTCTTCTGTATGAGGAAGGGGAAAGCTGTCTATTACGACAGCTTTGTTTGCTTGTCGAAGGTCTACACAGAGGCGAATACCTCCCTCTTTCTTCTTAACGACCACAATGGGTGACACCCATTCAGATGCCTCCACCCTCTCTATCACGTCCAGATTTTCTAACCGATGGAGCTCTTCCGAGACCAATGGTCGTAGCGAGAGCGGAAGGCGCCGAAGTTTGGATTTCACTGGCTGCACCGTGGATCGCGTTTTGACGTGATGCACAAAACCTTTCGCGAGGCCAAGGCCTGGATCGAAAAGAGATCCAAACTCGCCAACTAATTCCTTTGGGATGTTAATATCCTGCACGGCTTTCGTCGGGTCAGGGCGCTGTTCCCTTCGAGAATTAGAAGTTAGCGTCGTTTCAAGGCATTGCAGAGATGACCCATCAATCTGTAGACCGAGGGCCTTGATGGCATCGATACCAAAGAGTGAGCTGCCTTGTTCTACGACGTAGAGAAGAAGGCTTGTTGTGCTAGCTTTGTACGTAACGTCAGCGAAGAAACAGCCATGAACCGGAATTGGGTGTTTTGAATAGTCCAGTAACAAAACATTCGGGGCCAAAAGTATTTGGCCTTCAAAATACTGCTTAAAAAGATCGTGTGCAACAATGGAAACTGACGACCCAGAATCTACAAGGAAAGTTATGTCCGCACGGTCAATCGAAACTGTGACGTAAACAGCGGAGCGAGCGGCCGTCGTCACAGCCAGAGTGCTCAAAACTTCCTCGCTAGGAGAGTCTTGGCTGTCTACCTCACGCACCGGAGCGGAGCCTCGTTTCTGGCAAACAGAGCGGAAGTGACACATGACACCGCAATGGTGACAACGCTTGCTTTTGGCTGGACAGCGAACTGATGCTGCATTGTGCTGGGATGAACCGCAGCGGTAACAATGAGACTGGCGGTTGTGCGACCACTTCGAGCTCTCCTCGGATTCTGGTGTACGCGTAGGCGTATTTCCACGAGTATTTATGCGTCCAACATCTACAGAAGGAAATTCTTGAAGATCATTGTACGCCTGCTCAAACTGCCTTGCCAGTAGTACTGCTCTAGCGAACGAGAGAGACGATCCTTCAAGCAGAAGACGCTCGCGCAAGCTCCGAGACGAAATACCAGCAACGAACTGGTCACGCAGCGAATCTTCTTCGACAGGAAAAGAGCATGTAGCAGAAAGCTCCCGCAATGCAGTGATGTACTCATTCACTGATTCACCAGCTTGCTGAACTCGCCTACTGAAACGATGGCGTTCGGCAACAACATTGCTTGTTGCCGAAAAATGAGCATGCAGAGCAGCGACTTCGATATCGTACGACGATACTTCAGGCCTTGTGTCGCCTGTGCCCTTGCTATCTTCCGATGTTTTCTCAGTAGCAGTTTGCTCACCGAGCTTGACGTTGTCCAACGATGGAAGTGGTAATGTGTAACATATGCGCCGACCTTCTACGCCGAGGCTGTGAAGAAGTAGTGCTTTGCGACGTTCCGGCGTGCAGTCAGAGGCCCCCGAAGCAAGCACGTAGTTCTCGAAGATGCGGAACCATTGCGGCCACGCAACAGCAGGTCGACCAGACACAGGCAGGAACGGGGTCGGCGGCGCGAGTCCAGAAATGCTCATGGCGCCGGAAAGCAAGCGGCGAAAGTCACGCCTCCCGAAATGATCCCGTCCTCGTCGCCAATGTTGTAGCGGCGGGTGCCGCCCAAGTACACAAACTGCTAGCAACCAAAACCATCCCGGTTTATTGCCACGTACAGTCATATGTATACACATAGCGACACTGGTGCCTCTGGCGGCAGGTGATCCCCAAACCGAAACCGAAACCACATATACAACAATGACTAATGCTGAAACACAAGGAGTTAGTCGACCTGGTATTACCTGACTGTGCGCACTACAAGCAAAGCAAAAACACATGGGCTAAGGTCAAAGCTATAAGGACAGAGACATTCTGTTTGATCGGGAGAAAGGCATTCATGACCTTCACTTTAGGACGAAGTGAAGAAAAACTCCAGAAAAGTTGCCATGGCAACTGATCAGACTAAGGACTAGTAACTTTGTGATTAAATAAGTAATTGAATTTCTGAAGACCTGTGTCTAAGTATATATTTGCTTGAAAACTTAATTGTTCACCAAATCCATTATCACTATTATTTTTTTCTAACTAAAGGACATGTATAAATGCTAGCAAATATGTCCTGTGACAGAACGGGAAGTTATTAAAAAAGATTAAAAAATTACAAAATGCTGACAGTGCTCCTAGGAAGCTGTCCGAGCTAGATGCAAAAAGATAAAAACCATGATTAGCCCATGCAGGGACAAGAAACCGGTGGGGTGATGATTCTTAGGGTCAAAGAAATGTTGCTCTACCTGTTTTTCATGTTTTTCCATGCTGTCACGGTAATGCGAGTAAAGCATTTGTCAAAGTTCAGAGCCCAAGGAATTCACTTCTGAGCCTTGTTGTGCATCGCTAGCATTCCAGATCTCTTGAAGGTATAGAAAATCTAGCCCTGACCAGCGTGAACGTTGGACATCCATGGATGCCCAGAGGCCTCATTACGCGGCTTAGAAGCCAAACCCTTTGGCTCTGTACTTTTTGACAAATGCTATACATCAGTTTTCTCACAGATTCATGCTGATATTGTTTTCCCTTTTCTTCACTCTGGCCAACTGTATCATGTTAACATTGACAAGTTATAGCAGCATAGTTTGTGTTCCGCTACCAGTGTTCCAAGAGTACTAAAAATCTAGACATGTAAAGCATGTACAGGCAGATAGAAGAGGCAGCTGTGAAGGAAAGACGAAGTGGATTTTAAAAACTGATGAGCTCAAAACCATCGAAGCGTGGTTTTATTTTAAGCCAAGTCTCTAAAAGCACTCTCAAGAAAGGTGAGCAGAAAGAGTACCTTCTTTAGATTTTCCAAACGAAACACCCAGAAGTCTGCAAACAGCAGAATCCCCACAGAAGCGATGAGGTTTTCACTACAAGGTGATGGCCAATAAAAAGTAAAACTGCGCCTTGATAGGTGAGGAGGCATGCTGTAAGCGCTTGGTCCTTCAAAATTAAAAACGAAATATCAGTGACATTTCTAACACTTGTAGAAGTGCAAAGAAATACTGTCGCATTTCAGTATAATGCACATTATGAATACACTATCCTAGGGATGAATTGTAGAAGTGCAAAGAAATACTGTCGCATTTCAGTATAATGCACATTATGAATACACTATCCTAGGGATGAATTCAGAGGGGGTGGTCTTCCCTCCTCAAAATGAGAAATTTTACATAGAAAAACCATGTTCAACCCAATTTTTTCATGAATAAAGTCAAAGAAATGCAAGGTTCAAACATGTCACTGACCATTTTTCAAACATAATGGTTCCAGGCTAATGTACTTGGAGCTATCAACACTGTCTAGCTTCCACTTCATTGCCCACCACTATGTGCAGGAGACCTTGGCGACAATTTTTGTATCAAAACGTTTTCATTCATGATTCGTTAGTATGGATGAATCACTTTGCGAGAATTTTGCTCGGAAGCCAAAGTGTCCATATTACAGAGGCGCGACTGTACTTATGATTTGTCCATTAGAGCTATGATCACATTTAGTGGGCCACCACAACTATGCAAAAGTCAAACAAAATGCTGCAATTTCCTCCCTACCAAAAAGATTTGAAAACCATATTGTAGCCATAAGAAAACTGAGCTGCTCAATTTAAATTAATTGCAACCAGTGCAGCAACAGCCTAACTGTAATCGAACTAGAGGCTGAAGAAACAACGGCGAGCCACAGCTCGTAAGGAAGCGCGATACAAAGTGCGCATTCGAAAGGTACAGCTGCACACAAAAGTTACAACTCTTGCTTTATACGTGACATTTGATATATATAGCAACTACAGAAATTTTTGCTTAGCATCGAAGAAGCAAATGCTCTCTAGGGAATCACATTTTGAGCATCTATAACAGCCCAGGAAGCAACAATCACTACTGCTCAAGAATCATATTTGCGTGTGTATAATGAAGACCTAAAAATACAAAACTGGTATGGTGTTGTTCAAAGTGTATATTGCCATTATACAAAGCTTGTGAAGTAGTACTCCACAATGATTGGATGCCATCGAAGACTACAACACAAAGCACTCTTTTGCAACTGAAAATAAAAAATAGCTGCACTATATCCAGACCTCATTACCATTTGTCAATAAAAGGACAAAACCACAGTCGCAAAAGCAAATAACGGTGACCGCCTCTCCATAGTTTCGTTCAAGTCTAAAGGAACCACTACCGTCTCAACATTGGATTATTGGTTATTTGAAAAGAAAGGTAGTGACAAGCGTGAAAATGAGACAGTAGCAATGCAAATCCCAAAATAGCAGCATATCAGTACGCTGTATCTGGTTTAGTCATGAAAGTACTCTAGTTTCAGAACTGAGAATAGTTGCAGGATTTCCACTGGCTCCTTTGTGCTACTATTGTCTTTTTTATTGCACAAGTAAATACGCCTGAATTTTAAAGAAAACCCCTTGCGGGTCAGCAGCTCCTTACTGTCACTGTTTGCATTTGGTCTCTTTGCAAGATAACGATACACCAGGGCTTTGCGCCAGCCCCATTCTAAAATAAATAATCACAAAACCCAAGCTTTGCGAAAGCTAGTGACATCAATGCCTAAATTTGAGTAAATTCTGCGCCTAAAAGGTAGTCAGCAGATGCTCAGATAAATACTGAGCTGCTATTTTCGTGCAAAAATTTCAGTTCCTGCCTATGCCCACCAATTATTTGCACAAAAATACCTACAAGTGTTGCAGGGGGCATCTTTCTTTGCGACTTAACTCTGAACTGTTTGGTACTGCTTGTAGATTAAACTCATGCAACCTTGGAGTTCTTCATAGATTAGAGCCTGGATAGAACAATGTCCACTCAGATTTGATACCAAACAAATCATAATGAATAAAATGCATGTCGTTCGAATTAATGACTTCAATACTAATAGGTGAAGAAGGCAATGAAGTATGTGATGCTTTATAATTAAAGCAGCTGTTATATTTTCACAAATAGTGACAGCACGTTTATACTGCACCCATCGAAGTTATGCCACAACAAACCGCAGAACATAAGGCAAGAACTGACAGCCATTGCTTTCTCGCTTTAACTCGTGTTCCAGTGACAAAGAGGTTGCGCCATAGTGCTGAAAGCAACAAATAATCAGATTGGAATTCTAAATGTGGCGGCCGAATCTATGACGGCAGAATACAAGTACTTACTTCAGAAGCTTTGAGCACATTCAGTGCTGCGACGCGCATGATAAGCAAAATTATGTTTGTTTATTTCTTGTGGGGAACCTTGGCATTTTAGAAAAAGCAATTTGATTTTTTTATGTTAATAGCAATGCCGCATACCTCGTTCTGTGAACATGCATGAAATTAAATGCTGCGCATATCCAAACTAAAATGACACAAATGCTTCGGAGAGCACAAAAATAAAAATGCCGAAAACCTACAGCCGCTTGCAAGGTGTACTTCAGTGCAGACGCAAGCAGACTTGTACAGAGCGCTCGTGCGGTACTTTGCGGAATGAAGGCGTACTTATAACGCAGGCAGTGGAATTGACTGACAATGCAGGCGCTGAAGCGCTGGCGCATATTCATATAAAACAACCCGTACACTAGCAGGGCGTCGTTAAGAAAACTGCGATAATGTTTGCCTCCATTCCGCAGCACAGTGCTTCAGCGCTCCACGCAAGCCTGCTCACGTCTTTATCGTACAACAATATTTAAGACGCAAAATCACTTACCATGACGGCGAGACGGATGTGAGACGGCAGGGATTCAAGAATATCCTTCCGGGCAGCAGTGTAGAGGTAGAAATTTCTCTCCCGCTGGCCAAGGGCGCGGCAAAGCCAGCACTTGTCTCAATTCGCTCACAACGGCGCCATACCGCCATTCGCACACCAGAGCGAGGGGCAAGCTCAGCTGTCGTTTACAATATCCACATCAGCGAACTCGGTTAAGCATCCATCTTTCCTTTCTCTGTCGCGCATCGAAAAGCAGCGAAGTCGCCGCTCACGATATCCGTTCCAAGAGAGGCTCCAGACAACCCGCCGGGCTCAATTCTGCGACGCAATCCGAGACGGCCCCGCTGGCGCTGCTAGGCCTAGCGCGTGCGCCACTCCCAGTCGCAGCGTTCGCACTCGCGAGTTTCTCGCCGTCTTCTGATTCTTTGCGCCGCCTGCGGTCGATTGCATCGCGACCGAAACCAAAACTTGCTGCTTCGTTCCTGAACTAAGCGAAACAAATAAAGGTACACAGTTCCACTGGCGCGTTCTTTTGAACAGCAGCAGCATTCGACGGCGCTCCGTCTCAGTTGCCGTAAGGTGTTCTTTTTGTACACCGTTCGAAAGGTTCGGAATGGCGACAACCACTCCGTTAGAGAGGGCTGATGCGATTGCGGACCTTGTTAGCACGCCGTCAGTTCTAGCTGGTGTTGCTTTGGTGTTTATGATATCATGTGCTCCGTTTTACCGGTGTTCTCGTCTGGCGATGTGTAGTTTTAAGCGGACGGATACCGATAAACCTCCCATCTTGTGTCATTCGTGTTTAGTGTGTAAAGATGTCTCATGCATATGAAGCCCTTCTATATACAGTCAGTCGGATTTTAATAAATTTATAGTACACCATTATTAGGTCAAATCCAAAATACCTATTCCTGGCAAGTACACAATTCGCATAAGCTAATGAATAGAAGGAGCATGCTGACAAATAACAAAAATAAAAATTACATCGATCATGATACCTTTTTTAAACAATATGCCACACAAAGCAAGATCGCTGCTACAGGTAGTCAGAAATTGACTAGCAAGTACAAAACTAACTATATAGTTATGAAGTTATTACATTCTCGAGCAAGGCCAGAATTTTTTTTTATAACAGCGAGCAAACCATATATGTGGTGAATGCAGCTGGAAGCGGTCAAGGAAGTTGCGATAAAAATAAACATGACACCATATCGCATACAGGCATATGCGCGTCATGCATTGAGCATTACTATACAATTGACTCCAAACACTCTTTCATAAGAAACTATTGTCTTGATCTGTACAGACAGCACTCTGGGTAAGGTTAAACCTTCTATAATTATACTAGACACCGAGAGCTTTCTGCATGATAAGAAAAGCATACAGCAAAAAAAGAAGTAACTTTGCGCTGTAGTTAATTTTTTAAAATGACACCACAGAACACGAAGACAATGGGCATTAAAATGTGACTGCTGGATACACAGAATCATGTCAACACTTCTGTACATAGTTTAGTCAAGGAAATGCTCTAGTAATGCTACCGCCTAAAGTGTGACATTGCACAAATACCAGGTGTTTCAGGGAAGGTGATCACTAATTTTTAAAAATAAAGATCTTGAGGTAACTAGAAGCAATTTGCGCCTTATTAATATGAGTGTTAGTGGACGTCAAAAAACAGGTGAATCATATTAACTAGCTAAGTGATTAACTATATCTAATAAATAACTTTTAACTATCGCCAATAGGCACCTGATTGCAAATGAGATTTGTAGCCGGTTGTTAGTAATAACCATATCAGTTTATAGAATTTCTAAAATGTCATTACTCTTCACGCTGTGGCACGACAAAATTAGGCTATTTTCACTAGTTACGACCACTGGAGGGGTTGCTTTGCCCGCATACTTTTCGAAAGTGCATGTATATTAGCCTTATAGCAAAATAAACCATTTTGTGTACTGCTTGAAACAGAAATCTAGACAAGGATAACACGTTAACACGTGTATGACGTACTGAACAGTAGGAGCATGTTGGGAGATCTCTTTTAACTAAAGTCAGTCTTCACCCCTTCAATACAATTCATGGCAATACATGGCCACCCATAAGGTACGTCAGTCGGGCACTTTAGACAACGTAAAGTAAGAAAGCACAAGGGCCTTCACTAAGGTATTCAAAATACGGGAACAGAAACGTCTAGCTGGAGCAGTAGAGGTGTTGTTTTCACTGCTGTTCATATTATTATGACGAATACATGGGCCTCAAAAGGGTATATGCACTTTCGATCTATACACTGTCGAGAGAGTGATTTTCCTTATTAAGGAGGCATAATTTCATTGAAAAAATTTGGTCTTCAGAATAAATAAATAATTCTATTTGTTCATACTCATGGGGTCGTATTAACGGGGCATGAACGTATGTCATTTAGCTACTCCCGGAGATCATGCAATTGTGTTGCGACACAAGTGGTATCATCCATGAATGCTAGCAATGCCTTTTTCATACATATGTAATGGAATTCCTACGATTTCTTTCATACTTTTATACATGCTGGCCATTCAAAATAAAATGTGAGAAATAACCACTCCAATTCCTGCAATAGATAAGCAGGTGCACACGACGACTCACTCGCGTTCAATTAAGTTCGAAATATAACAGATGTAATGCTCCGAGTTGCCAAACGAAAGCAAAACACAGGGTTTATTAATGTCATATACACTAAGTGACACTAAGTGAAACCAGTGAATGCACCAGAGAAACAAAACATTCTGAGATATGTGGCGAAATTTCCCCAAAATTGCCGTCAGTGACAATCTAAGAACAAAACAACAGTAGCTTTTTATTCCGAAGAAAAGGCATCAGTCACTTTAAATATACTTTTTATAATGGAAAATCTTTTTTCTGTCGACTGCAAGGGCGTGCAGTTTTTCTTCCCTGCCCGGTACATTTCACTAAGAAAAATTGTTCCATGAAAGGAAAACCTGAAATGCTCTTGCAGTTGAGGGGCACTACCAAGTAGCGACTTCAGACATGCAACCTCTTCGGGAGAGAAGGAAGGCAGATTCTTTAGCACACCAAACATACATTCACCACTGGCACGCCGGGCATTCTGAGTATTTAAGTGGCCAAGAAAACTTAAGCATACATCTTTCACACTTTCTGCAAAGGGCATTGCTGTCAGCAGCAGGTTAAGCTCTTGTTAAAGTATCACTCGTTCGAAAGTTTGTTGTGGAGCGCCTTTTTCCGCCTTAACAAGTTTTACAATCTGGTTTCTGCCGCTCTCGAATGCAAATGCTGAATGTGCCCAGAGAGGTCCAAAGTTACGCGCTGCTTGCGCCATATGCAGGATTTAATGCATGTTGAACGTCAGGCTACGTTGTCCATAAAGGCCAGCAGCGCGCTGAACCAATTTTCCCCGAAGTCGCTCTGAAATGAGAAGCCATACAGCGTGGATCAGAATGTAAAGTGACAAACTAGTACAACATTCATTTTTGTAATGTAAGACTGCCAGGGAAATGAAGCTGCGCGAATGAGTAGAAATGTAATAATGAGGCTATACAACCCAAATCGAGCACGTTTTGCTGCGTGTGCAAACAGGTCTGTTCACCTGCTAAACTGCCTACCAAGAACCTGGAAATGAGATTAATACTGGTTTGTCAGGTCAGAGAACAAGCGCGTATTAATCACAACCTAGTCGTAATCAAGAGGAAGAAATGGGCTTGGGCAGGGCGTGTACGGTACTCACCTGCGGGGCAGAAACGTGGAGGGTAACGAGAAGAGTTCAGCTTAAGTTAAGGGCAACGCAGCGAGCCATGGAAAGAAAAATGATAGGTGTAACGTTAAGAGACCGGAAGTGGGCAGAGTGGGTGAGGAACAAACACGAGATATTGACATCCTAGTCTTAATCAAGAGAAAGAAATGGGCTTGGGCAGGGCACGTAATGCGAAGGCAAGATAACCACTCGTCCTTAAGAGTAATCGAGTGGATTCCAAGAGAAGGCAAGCGTATCAGGGGGCAGCAGAAGGTTAGTTTGGCGGATGAGATTAGGAAGTAGGCACAGGCATAAGCTGGGCGGAGCCGGCAGAAGGCAGGGTTAATTGGAGAGACATGGGAGAGGCCTTTGCCGTGCATTTTGTGTAGTCAGGCTGATGATGATGATGACTATTTTGTCATAAAACCTATACAGTGCAACCCGCCTGTAGGAGCACACCATAGTGCTGTTGAGAGACCTGAAATCACATCCCTCGTTTCGACACTATAAATTTTGTCAGGCTCTCAACATCCCTCATTTTTCATTCCAAGCTTTCAGGAAATGTCGCTTTATGAAGCAACCTTCAACACCTCCTTTGCTAGCATGTTTTCAAAGATGCACGCATCAATCATGTAAAAAAGCTAAAAACCATGACAAAAGAAATAATAATTTGAAAAAAATGCATCGAAAGTAAATATAACCGCAACCGCGCACTGTTTCAGATGAAGTGTTCTTTCTTTTAACTTATTCTGCATACCGAAACATGTAGTGGGGTTTGTACTGTTACATGCAATTATTGCGCCGAAATGTTAATTTTGGTGTTTCAGCGTCCTGAAGTGAAATATAAGCTATGAGACGCCATAACGAAGAACTTCGCAATAATTTAGGTTCTAATATGTGCTCACATTACCCAGTACGTGGACACATTTAGCTTCTGTTGAGGGGCAGTTGCCATAGCTGGGAAAATTCTATATGAGGTGGATTGCAGCATGTAGTCCATCTGATATGATTAGGCAAGAGAGCTCTCCGAAAACATAACCCAGTCAAGATTTAAAGTGCCAGAAAACAAGGCACAGAAAATCAAAGCAGTGGAAACAAAATGATGTCAGAAAAGAGAAAACACGCGTGAAGTCAGCGCGCGTTTTTTTTTTCTTTCCCTTTCTTCATCGTTTTATTTGTGCTGCTTTGGTTTGCCGAAAGTTAACAGTTCATAATCTGTGCTACTGCTATATTTATGGGCTAGGATTGACATAATGTTTTCACCTGCACGATGTGTTATTTCCTACGTGAGGCCCTCTTGTAGCAAAATGAACATTGCCTCTGAGAGCAGCCCGAAGTGTCGAAGGTACCTCTCCGGGAGAATGCGACGACAGCAGGGAATGCAGTAAAATAGGAGCCAATGTAACCACTCATGAGCTTTCCAGTAACACCTTTCCCGCAAGTTTCGGGGAAGGCCAGTGAAGTGGTGAGGCGGTGGTACACTTAGCAGTCGCTTGTTGAGCTCGTCAAGTAAGGTTGGGCGTCCAGCGGCATAACGAAAGAAGCAGCTTTACCATTCAGTATCAATTGTTAGCAACAGAGATATGCTGAAAAAGACAATATATAATTTTCGCGGTTATGAATCTGAGAAACAACATACATAAGTGGTACCCAACTTGGCAAAGTGAAAAAAAACTAAGGCAGAACATATTAACCTGCCAAGCTTCATAACAAAACGTTATTCGCAAACATAAGATGCTCTGCCACGGTTGACTTTGGTCACAATGAGTGCAAGTATACAACTCCCATACAGGCTGTTGAATTAATTATCGTATCCCATCTCTTCCCCACAATGCCGCCAGTCACTTGGTCATCATTTTAGCTCTATAATGTCCACATTTCACTGCACAGATAACCATGTTTATTTTCTTTCTCTTACCATTTCTTATGGGATACACAGCAAAATATGGGGGCCTTTACGGTGATAAAGCGAGCTGAAGCACAAAAACAGAAATATGAATATTTTGCAAAGGTTCGTTTTATTTTACAATACAATTATTCCTATTCTGCTGAAGAATAAAGAATACTATATTGCAATATTTGCAATGCTTTGCGAGGATGGAATGTGTTGTGTTAGTGCACAATTTCGCTTTTGTACTCGTACCAAAAACTTTTGTGACAAGGTGGCACAACACTGAAGTCTAGAAATATTAGGTACACTAGAAGCCATCTGCCATGCTTAACATATTCGATTTCTAAGGTTTTATTTCGAGCAATAAATATAAAAACACTCCCATGCTTCACCCGCACTTGCTGCTGGGTACTCTTACCATTGTAGTAAGGTTCATGGCTGTTCAAAGAATCTTGCCAGTAGTCCGTGAGCTGCTTGGTGACACCCAGAAGAACACAGTGCATGTATTCAACGGTGTAGCACCACACAAAGTCAAGGCGAGGCATGTTTGCCAGTGGTTATGGCCTCTTGAGTCCGTTCACTGGAATTGCGTTTTTCAATGCCCGCTTCATGTCTCTACAGACACCTGCGTTGGTCCTTTCTGTACCAGGCACAGAGTCTAAATACAACCATCTGTCTGCAGTAAGCAATATGAAAAGAAAAGAAATTAAAAAATAGCTACTGTAAAATCCTTAAATAAAGGAAAACAAGGCTTTTTTTAAATTTATGGAACGTAAAATGGAAGAGGACCGAGGGAGACGGGTTGCAGTAAACCATATTTTATTTTCATGCACAAGGCTCAAGAAGGGAAGAAAAAAGCATTTTAAAGTGTTTTACAGTAAACATATGCATTTTCACCCCAAATTACTCCTACGATGATATGCAAAGTTAGATTTAAGGTGGGTGTTAGATTTTTTAGCTGAAGAAAATATAAAAAACAAACTGTAATCCTTTAAAACTAGCAGTCTGTTAGCACTTCTGTGATTTTTTCAACACTGTATTTTGCACATAACAGCCTTATTTGCTCATGCGTCATAAAACATACAGGCAAACCCACCTGCACATACTCACAAATATGACAGAGGTTTACTGATATTGGAGGTGGGATGCAGCATACATCCATGTGATAACAAAAAATGGGCTGGGCACTGAGTAGCTTATAAATCCAGGTTGTGAACAAATATCGAGAAGTTCCGTAATAATGAAAGAAAAACAGATCAGAACCTCTTTCAACAAAACAGATGAGGGCTAGAGACACATCCGGGCCAGAAAAAGCAAAGCAAAAGGCATTCTAGAAAGTAATTACATAAAAAAGCGCATTTGCTCACCCAATCAAATGAAGCACCAATTTTAATACTGAAGTAAAAGGCAAATAGTGAGATTGTTGGCAGTAGCCACTTTTTTGCTGCAGCCAAGGTGCAGACCTTCGCTGTGGAGCCTATGTGCTTCTCCTTGTTCTATATTTGTAATCTTGGAAATGATGGACCAATTATTCTCACAGTGCTCGTCATGTTTTGACCATTTAAAAGACAGCAATCAGCTTTGTTTTCTATGCCCATGGTATCTGTGAATGCATTATATTTAGCAGAATTTGGCATACCTTCTATGCTCGTTCCGCAAAAAAGGCACCACGGGCGGCCGAATATTTTATTAAACTGGATATGGTTGCCCAGAGACGCCCTGGCAGGATTATCGACGCAGATGCATGTAGCATATATTCTCGTGTAGACCGAAGTCGAGCCATGCTCCCAAACAAGTTGTCCAACTTTTCCTAACACGTCAACAAACTTGCCCAGGAACAACAGCATGTCTAAATGCTTGTGCCGGAACCACAATCGACCCAGAACTGTGTTTTGATGTCTCATCGGCAAAGGCAGCTCATTCACTGTCAATCGAATAGGCCAAACTGATGCATTTGATGACTTGAATAGAGGGCTTCCATCAGTGTTCACAGCGACCGTAGCATCAGACCAGTTCAGCAAACTTTTCCGATGCAAAGATCGGTGAATGATGCCGCCGGATATATCGTGCATCGCTTGACAACCTCAATGTGCTTGTTGCCTCAGCTTGCAAAGATTTTGATACACGGTATCCTTCAGTTTAGTAATAATTCCACAAAATTGCTTCTTTAGCTAAAGAATGGCAAAAAGTTGCCTGCTCTTTTCACCGCTGAAATTGTGGAACTGACCTGGCATAGTTCACCGAACAGGTCTAATCTGTTTGTCATGGGATTCAGCAATGATGTCCATGTCTCGTAAACGTTGCGGTAATTAACCAACGATGCACATTTTGGCAACCACAGCTTTTGCAGCAGGTATTTTGGCGTGTGCAGACCACATCTCTGAAGCCCAAACAGCGCGTCGACGAGCTTCAAGATGTCGTCTGCCGCAGACCAGGGCAAGCCATGAGCCACAATGAAAGACATACTCAGAACTATTGCCACTGTTACTGTCGTCTTCGAGCCAGGCGAAGTTTTTGAGCAGAAGTCCTCAATACATTTCGCCAGAAGCTCTGACTGATCAAACTGCGGCACAGCTGTCTTTTCATGGCGCAGATCATCATACGCTCCCTTGTCTTCTTCGCCCTCACTGGAGAGCTCTTCAGCATCACTAATGTTGCATCCGTCTTCGCTGTCGGTTCGGCTGTCTGCTCCGCTCTCCATTTCTGCCTCACTGCCTCACTGTCGCTCTCAACTCCTGCCTCACTGTCGTTTTCCCCAGCGTTGGCGATTTCTCTACTACGGCTCATCATGGAGCTTTCACGTTTTTCAGCGGAGCTGCAAAAGATAGGCGATGACAGTCTGTCGCCGGCAGCAGAATTTAACACCGCATTGTGCTCAAGTTGAGACTGCGAAATGCTGTCGTCGTTGAATCTACGACACTTTTCATAGTGTCACGGGTGGTACAGCTTGGTTGGATACGTCAAAGTAGGTGACTACAGCGGATGTCAGTAGCAGTCCCAAAAGCGGAGCATTCGCAGCCAGACACTTCGGCTTCTTTTTCTAAGGCCAGCTCGCGCGCGCATTCCGCGCTCTCGTGGTTCTAGTAGAACGACGACGATGAATGGGCGGTGTCATTACTCCCCGGCAAAAAGAAGCATCGTCCCGATGCTGGGAGTGAGTGGAGAGGTCGGAAGGACTGAGCGGGGTTAGTGGGCGAGGCTACCGATCGTGATAAGGCTTCAGGTGGACCACGTGAACCACTTCAGGGCACGGGGACCGTCGGGACTTCTGAAATCCAGCGGGAATGACCTCGTAGTTGAGGTCGCCCAATGACCTGACCACGCGGTATGGTCCGAAGTAGCGATGGAGGAGTTTTTCGCTCAGTCCTCGTCGCCGAATGGGGAACCACACCCACACACGGTCACCAGGCGCATAATGGACGTCGTGACGGCGCCGATTGTAGCGATATGCGTCTCGAAGTTGTTGGTCCTCAATTCGAACTTTGGCCAGTTGGCGAGCAGCTTCGACGCGTTCCAGGAACGTGTAGGTATCAGTGTGAAGGCTAGAGTCGTCCAGATGTGGTAACATTGCGTCGAGCATCGTCGTCACTGCACGGCCGTAGACGAGTTGGAATGGGGACATCTGCGTTGTTTCTTGCATGGCCGTATTGTAGGCGAAGGTGACATAAGGAAGCACTTCGTCCCACGTTTTGTGTTCAATATCGACGTACATGGAAATCATGTCAGAAAGGGTTCGGTTCAGTCTTTCAGTCAACCCGTTCGTTTGAGGGTGGTACGACGTTGTTCGGCGGTGGTCGGTATGACTGTAAACCAAGATCTCCTGCAGCAGCTCAGCCATGAACGCAGGGCCTCTGTCAGTGATCAGCACTTCAGGTGCCCTATGGCGGAGTACGAT
This sequence comes from Amblyomma americanum, assembly GCA_030143305.2. Taxonomy (NCBI): domain Eukaryota; kingdom Metazoa; phylum Arthropoda; class Arachnida; order Ixodida; family Ixodidae; genus Amblyomma; species Amblyomma americanum. Next base: position 34,834 of record JARKHS020001320.1, on the reverse strand, counting down.
CTGATGCACGAAGAACTTAGCGACTTCTAAAGCGGTTCCGCTGGGTAGAGCTGACGTTTCTGCATAGCGGGTAAGGTAGTCCGTCGCGACAATTATCCATTTGTTGCCAGAGTTCGAACGTGGGAACGGACCCAGCATGTCCATTCCTATTCGTTGGAAGGGCCTTGTGGGTGGTCTAATGGGCATCAAGAACCCAGCTTGTTTGGTTGACGGTACCTTGCGACGCTGACAGGCTCGGCACGTTCTGACGTAGTGAGTGACATCAGCACGGAGACGAGGCCAGTAGAAATTCTCTTGGATTCGGGCTAGCGTACGGGCTATGCCCAAATGTCCAGAAGTGGGTTCGTCATGGGAGGCTTGGAGGATTTCATTGCGCAGGCTAGGCGGTACGACGATTAGGTATTGCGTATTATGTGGAGCGAAATTTTTCTTGACCAGAAGACCATTGCGGATGCATAAAGATGGCAACACGCGCCTGAAAGCGCGTGGGGCGGTCGTTTTGCTGCCGTTGAGAAATTCCATTACATCTCGAAGTTCGAGGTCGGCGCATTGTTGGTCAGCGAGGCAGGAGGCGCTGAGAGCAGTCAGTAAGATGTCGTCATCATTACAGGCGTCGGTAGAAGGATTTACTGGGGCGCGGGACAGACAATCGGCGTCAGAGTGCTTGCGCCCGGATTTGTACACGACAGTCATGTCGTATTCCTGGAGCCGCAGACTCCATCGGACGAGGCGAGCGGACGGGTCTTTGAGGCTTGCGAGCCAGCATAAGGCATGATGATCGGTCACCACATTAAAATTTTTGCCGTAAAGGTACGGTCGGAATTTCGAAGTGGCCCATACAATGGCAAGGCATTCTTTCTCGGTAGCGGAATAGTTTGATTCGGCTGGTGACAAACATCGACTTGCGTAAGCGATGACCCGTTCTTGACCTGCTTGGATCTGGACCAGGACAGCACCTAAGCTGATGTTGCTGGCATCAGTATGGAGCTCCGTGTCGGCGTTTACGTCGAAGTGAGCCAGAACGGGAGGCGCCTGCAGGAGGCTTTGAAGGCTGCGGAATGCATTTTCTTGCGCTGCTTCCCATGTGAAAGGTGTGTCCGACCTTGTTAGGCGCGTGAGCGGCTCGGCAATGCGAGCAAAATCTTTCACGAAGCGACGGTAATACGCGCACAATCCAAGAAAACGGCGGACAGCTTTCAGGTCTCGCGGCGGCGGAAAATGGGAGATAGCTGTTGTTTTTTCAGGATCAGGCTGAACACCAGCTTGATTCACAACGTGCCCTAAGAACTTCAGCTCTGTATACGCAAAGTGGCATTTCTCATTTTTGAACGTGAGTCCAGAAGACCTTATTGCTTGTAGGACCAATTCGAGGCGGTGAAGATGCTCCTGGAAAGTCGGGGCGAAGACGACAACATCGTCAAGATAGACGAGACACGTCTGCCATTTTAAATCGGCAAGGACGGTATCCATGAGGCGTTGGAAAGTTGCCGGTGCAGAGCACAGTCCAAAGGGCATGGCCGTAAATTCATACAAGCCATCTGGAGTAATAAAAGCTGTTTTTTCACGGTCCCGCTCATCGACCTCAATTTGCCAGTAACCTGACTTGAGGTCCATCGAAAAAAAGTATTTAGCGCTACAAAGGCGATCCAGAGCGTCGTCGATCCGGGGGAGAGGATAGACATCCTTTTTGGTGATTTTGTTTAAGCGACGGTAGTCTACACAGAACCGCAATGTTCCGTCTTTCTTCTTCACAAGGACGACTGGCGCTGCCCAGGGACTCCGGGAAGGACGAATTACGTCGTCGCGGAGCATTTCCTTGACTTGGCGGCCAATAGCGTCGCGTTCAGCGGGAGACACTCGGTAGGGGGACTGTCGGAGAGGGTGCATGTTATCGTCCGTAATAATGCGATGCTTCGCTAGGTGAGTTCGTCCAACACACGATGATACCGAGAAGATGTCGCCGTAGCGCAGAAGATCTTTAACTTGTTGCTGCGTCGGGGAGAGTGCTGGATTGACGTCGAACGTGAAACCAGTGACTGGGCTCTGCTCTTACGACAACGACATTGTGGAAATACTGGGTGTGCTGCTGACATGGGCGATGGCATCAACGTGAGCCACAACGGTTCCCACGTTCAGATGTTGGTGTGCACCACCGAAATTGGTTATCAGCACTTCTGTTTCTCCGTCGACGAGATTAACGACTCCTCTGGCGACAGCAAGGCTCCTGGCGTAAAGCAAGATCTGGTTGATTCCGCGACGCCTTCGAAATTCCGCACAGTCTTGGCGCCGACAGAAACCATAATACTCGGACGAGGTGGGATGGTGACGTGGTCATCCAGGATGCAAAGTGCGGTCGGATGGTCTGGATCTCTGTGTATTGCGTTCTCTGTGGAGAAACACACGGCCTTTGATGGAGGTCGATGACCGCTCCATTCTCGGTCAAGAAATCCATCCCGAGAATGACGTCACGTGAACAATGTTCGAGTATAACGAACGTTGCCAGGTAGGTTGCGCCTTGAACTGCTACTCTTGATGTGCAAGTCCCGGTCGGTGTAACTAAGTGACCCCCGGCTGTACGAATCTGTGGGCCCATCCACGGAGTGGTGACCTTTTTCAGAGTGGCGGGGAAATTTCCACTGAGGATAGAGTAATCCGCCCCTGTGTCGACGAGTGCAGTGACGTCTGTTCCGTCGAGGGAAATGCTCAGGTTTGCTGTCGTAGACGGCGTGTGAGCGGTACGGCGCGGTGTTCGGTCACGGCTGCGGTGCGGCGCGGGTTCATTTCGATACGTCAGGTGGCATTCCCGGCGAGTCGGCGTTTCACAGGGTTGGACGGCATTCGGTCGTGGCATCGGGTGGCCACCTAGTTGAGGCGTAGGAGGGTCTGTTACATTTCGTCGGTGAGCAACCGCCCCCTCAAAGGTTGCTGCTTTTAGTTTTCCTGGCGGGGGCTTGGCGACCTTCCCCGAGGAATGTCACCGTAAGACCGACGACGTGGGGATGGCGACCTGCGGGTCCCACCGGCAGATTCGGCCAGATAATCGTTGATTTCTCTGGGTCGCTGCCCAGGCTGCGGACGTGGTGCATCTGCAGGGAACCCCGGCAGGCCCATCTGACGATACCTGCAGTTGCGGTACAGGTGGCCCGGCTCACCGCAGTGATAGCAGAGAGGACGGTAGTTGGGAGTGCGCCAGATGTCACTTTTACGGGGATACGATGGAGCAGGACGAGCAGGTGGTGGCGGCCGAAAAGAGGCCGGGGTTTCCTGAAGACGAGCCGGCGGCGGTTGTGCGCGACGAGCAACAGCGGCGTATGTCATTTGCGGTGGGGCTGTGGACGGCTGAAAGGGAGCTGGTGTTGTAAGCGCCTGTTGCACCTCTTCCCGAATAACCTCGGATAGAGCAGTAACCATTGGCGCAGGCGGCGTAGCCGGGAACAGCTTCTGAAGCTCCTCGCGAACGATAGCTCGTACGGTTTCGCGAAGCATGTGGGTGTTACTGATGTCCGTGGCTGCCGCAGTCATGGCCAAAGGTTGACGCTCGTATTGCCGCAACGGCATATCGAGTGTCTTTTTCATGATGGTTGCCTCCGACGAAACTCTGCGACCGTGCTCGGTGGATTGCGAACCAGTCCGGCAAAGATTTGCTCCTTGACACCTCGCATAAGGTACCGGAGTTTCTTCTGCTCTGTCATGTCCGGGTCAGCTCGACGAAATAACTTTGCCATCTCTTCGAAGTATACCAGTATGCTTTCATTTGGTAGCTGGGTTCGGGACTGAAGGAGCAGATCGGCCCGTTCTCTTCGAATCACCGTGGTGAAATCCTTCAGGAACTGGTCTTTAAATACGTTCCACGTCGTTATGAACGACTCCCGGTTCTCGAACCACGTACGAGCTGCGCCCTCCAGCGAAAAGAACACGTGTTGAAGCTTGGAGTCTTCCGCCCATCTGTTGTACCGGGCCACGCGTTCAAATTTCTCCAGCCAGTCTTCCGGGTCTTCGCCTGGAGAACCTTGGAAGATCGGTGGCTCTCGAGTCTGCTGCAGCATAACAGAAGGTGAACTAATCGTCGTCTGCATGCCTATTTCGGGCTGGACGGTCGTCGACGATGGCGCTGAACGAACCGCTTGAGTTGAGCGAGACTCCAGAAGCCCAAACTCGGGTTGAAGGCCTTGGAGCCGGCGGCTGCCGTGGTGTACAGGCGTCACCTCGATGGCAGATGACCCTCGAGGACTTGAAGCCCTGCTTGCTGGGGGAGTCCGAGGCATGGAATGCGTTACCCAGCGCCCTCCACCAGATGTCACGGGTGGTACAGCTCGGTTGGATACGTCAAAGTAGGTGACTAGAGCGGACGTCAGTAGCAGTCCCAAAAGCGGAGCATTCGCAGCCAGACACTTCGGCTTCTTTTTCTAAGGCCAGCTCGCGCGCGCATTCCGCGCTCTCGTAGTTCTAGTAGAACGACGACGATGAACGGGCGGTGTCAATAGTAAAGAGTTGACCGAGGCACGGTTAAAGGCTGAGACGGGCCGAAGTATAGCTTTTTTTGCTTCTTTCCGCTGCTTTCACTCATGACGCGCTCTGCGTCCACCGTAATATCGTGCAAGGTTTAAATACTCTCCGTAATTTTTCAAGTTAGTTGCGTAGACCAGTACCTGAATTTCGGTAGTAACAAAACTTGGGCGTTAGTCACTGCCCCTCGCTGGCTTGGAGTGGATGACTCAGGATAATGACAGACCGCAGAAGAGCAGCTCTCAGTAGCCGAGGTTCAAGTTCAAGTTCAAGTTCAAGTTTATTTTCCTTTCTTACAAAGGAGGAGCCGGGACTAAAAGCTGTGGTAACAGCTTGACTGAAGGTCCCGACTCCTTGAGACAGTGGCAGTACAGAAGGAAGGCGAGGGTCACATCATTTACATCAATTAGTAATGTCATGGGTATCCGATGCAGATCCACATTTACGCGAAGCGCGAACACACATGCAAAACGAAAGTCGCAATACACACATGTACTCAAAGCAAATGTTTTACATCACTAAAATATACAAAAAAAGAAGAAAAAAATCATGTCTGCTTCTTTCACAGATTGAAATTGTTTCGGCAGTAGTCACGGATATTGTGTTTTGAATTTCTGGTAATATCAAAATTGTCATGGATTAGTTTGTTAAGCAAGAGGGGAAGGTTGTAACTTAAGGACTGGTTCATAGAGTAAGTTCTTGGTGTTGGAGTGATCCAAGTTTCTTTGTATCTAGTGTTACGGCAGCTGTTATTTTCTCTCAGTTGTCCAAGTACAATAAAGGGATTGTCACGTTGTTGCGAAGAGTATTTATAGCATAATAGAAGCCTGTAAAAGTATAACGCAAAGATTGGAAGGATATCATACTTTATAAAGATATTTCTTGTGGGGAAAAGGAATGGCACATTTGCTATGGATCGGACGGCTTTTTTCTGCAGCAAATGCAATCTATGAAGATTTGTTACCCCTGTTGTTCCCCAAACCAAGCTGCAGTATTGGATATGACTTAGTACTAACGCGTTGTAGAGCAACATCTTTACCCTTACAGGAAAAATATGTCCAAAACGACCAAGTATACCTAGAGTTGTGGAAACTTTCGAACAAATGTGTTCTATGTGCGCATTCCAAGTTAGGTTGTGAGAAAAGATAACGCCCAGTGTTTTTACAGAAGTCACAAGCTCTATTGGTTGGCTGTTTAAGGCTATTTTGAGAGGCCTAGATATTTTCTTTCCCTTAGGGAGGTATAACAGAATTTGTGTTTTTGACGGATTTATGCGCAAGGAGTTTGCATCTGCCCATGAGTGCAGTTTATTAAGGGCTTCGCTTGTTTTGCTTTCAACCTCGGCCTCGGAAATACCTGTGACAAAAAAAGTTGTGTCATCTGCAAATGACACAACCTGAACATTACTAGCGCTGTAGACGATGTCATTTATATAAACTAAAAATAGCAAAGGCCCAAGAATGCTTCCTTGGGGCACTCCGCATGTTATATGGAGGGTAGGAGAGGATGCTGTGTTTATATCTACATATTGGGTTCTGTGAGATAAGTAAGATTGTAATAGGGTTAGCGCTAGGCCCCGCACACCATACCTTTCCAATTTAAAAAGAAGAATATCATGATTTATGAGGTCAAAGGCCTTAGTAAAATCGATGTAAATACCCATGGTGAGCTTGTTTTCACTGAATGCCTTAATTATAATTTCTTTTTGAGTTAGAAGTGCTGTCTCTGTAGATCTTTTCTTCCTGAATCCATGTTGAAAATCTAGAAATAAGTGATTTTCGTCAAAATAAGAAGTCACTCTGTGATGTATTATTTTCTCGATGCCCTTGGAAAACACAGGCAGTATAGAAATCGGTCGGTAGTTTGTGAATAGGTTCTTATCACCTTTTTTAAAAATGGGTATCACTCGAGCAATTTGCATTCCTGTAGGGAAAACCCCAGTAGAGAGAATCAAATTATAAATATAGGTAATAATCGAGCACAGTATGTCAAGTACATATTTTACGGGCAATATCTGGAAGCCATTTACGTCCAGCGTTTTACTATTCTTCAAGTTATTGATGCAAGAGAAAACCTCAGCTGTTTCAGTCGGGGCCAAGAACAGCGAACTTATCCTATCGTTTCCTCGCACGTACTGAGCGTAATCTCTAATGGTACTCCCATCGAGTTCATTATCTTTCGTTTGCTGAATAAAAAAGTGATTGAAAGCATCTGCCAATGGAACACCGGAGAGCTCTTTTTCCCCATGCCTGAAGGTGCCAAGTGTAAGCGTGGGAGTACCGGGACGCACCAAAGAGTTCAACTTGCGCCAGGCTGCATCTGGCCGCAGTGTAGTTTCAGCATCGAACATATCTATTAGGTATGAATCCTTAGCTTTCCTCAGCGTAGACGTAAGTTTATTCCGGTAGCTCTTAAATTCTGCAAGTATATTTAGATCTTTAGTTTTCACAAATTTGGCATACAACGCATTTTTATGCTTGACCATTCTCAGGTGTTCTCTCGTTAACCAAGGTTTTCGCGCTCTCTTTGGCTTTTTTACTTGTGTTACTGGAAAATGCTGGTGGTATATTTTCTTAAGTATACTTATAAAGATAAGGTACGCTGTGTTGCTCTCACGGCATTCATATACTGCATCCCATGTTTGTTTTTCAACATCCTGGCGGAATGATTCAAGACGCGAAGATGTAATAACTTGACGATATGTGGGCTTTGGTTCATTCCACTTGATGGGAAATTGCTTGTCGACGAATAAAAAGGTTCCCAGATGATCACTTATATATATACCTGTACAAAGAGTGCCAGCAAATGTAGTGTCTGTGTTAACGTTGGTAATAAATACGTCCAGTAATGTAGAACTTTGTTCTGTGATACGCGTTGGGTTGGTGATTACATTAGATAGGCCATAAGTAGAAAGGGTAAGGCTCAAGTCTTTCTGGTAAGGAGTAGGTACAATCATGTTCACATTCATGTCTCCACCTAAGAAGATCTGTGCTCTTTGCTCCGTCACATATTCTAAAAGTTCTTCAAGGAAGGCCAAAAAATGGCTAAAGGTACCAGATGGCGGTCTGTAGACCACGCAAAACACATTGTCAAGGTGTCGTAAGGTAAGCACTTCAAAATCAGGAGTGACAGCACAGAATTTCTCTTCGGTATCACACAGCAGGTTATCTTTTACCAGGATAGAAACACCACCGCCTCTTTTGTCGTGACGATTTCGATAGAAGCATTGATAACCAGATGGGCAGAATATAGCCGTTTCGCGTTCATACCATGTTTCAGTGAGCATGAGCACAGTGAAAGACATTTCAAATACTTCTAGCAAAGCATGCATTTCATTATCTTTGTTTCTTAAAGACCGGACGTTCTGATGAAAAAAAGATAGGGCAGGTTTTTTCTTTTTGACCAATTTATGAATTTGCTGTGGTAGAAAATCCATGTTTAGAGCATACAAGCTGTACAGATAAGCTGGAACATTTTAAGCAATCCTAGAGAGCTGATCTTTGCTAGTGATAGGAATAACTGTTGATGTTTCAGTTTGGCGAACGTAGATTTTTCCATTCTTGACCCAGGCGTATTCCCATCCTCGTTCCTTTTTCGCAGCATTTACAGCACCGAAGAGGCGTTTCATTGCCGGACACAGGTGCTCATTGACAAAAATTTTATTATCTTGTTCTATCGCGAGGTCACGAGCCGTTAGCCTGTGCTTTCTTGCTTTTTCTAAGAAATAGTTGCGCGGAGCTCTGTGAGTAAACTGCACAATTATGTTAGGGGAGGTAGAATTTCCGGCGGTCTGGACCCGATGGCAGACTTCAATGTCAGTGTCCTTCAGAGGCATCCCGATTACTTCACCCAACTGTTTTGTCAGTTCATGCAGGTTTTCACCGTCTACCCGTGGCACTCCTTTAATTTCGACGTTCAGGCACCGCGAGTGTTGCTCGTTCTGCATAAGTCGGGATTCCTGCTCTTTTACTTGCGCATAGAGAGCTTCGCGTTGTTCCTTCAACGTGCTTATACTTTCTTTCAGAGCCTCGTTCTCTGCTTCAACTTTTTTCACGGAAGCTTTCATTTCCTCATAGCACTGGTTTATGAAAGTCATGCTGGCCTTAATATCTCTGACATCCTTCCTGAGTTCTCGCTCGAAACTTTCTTTTAGCTCGCGAAACTCTTGTTTCATCTCACGCTTAAGGTCCTCAAACAATTTCTGAAGTTCTTTGGCCATTTTTCAAAGTACTGAACTCGCGTATCAACAGTTTTGGCAGCAGCAGTGGCGGTAAGACAGTTACACTGACGTTAAAATGAGGGGGAAAAGTGCACCAACCTGAAAAAAGTGCGCAAAACTTGTAAGACGTGTCTGTCGCCCACCACTGCCACTGCCAAACTGTCGAGAGCGGGGGGCGTGGCCGGTTACTGCTGACAGAGGGAATAGCACACGGTTGCTGGAAGGCGTTGACGGTGGCCGCTGTGTCCTGGATGTCGAAGAAAAGACGACGATTTAAACCAACTTGTTCAGCTCCGGTAGGGCCAGGGCAGAAGCGAGGCGACAGCCTCATCAAAACAGGAACGGACCTGGAAAAAGTGCGCAAAACTTGTAAGACGTGTCTGTCGCCCACCACTGCCACTGCCAAACTGTCGAGAGCGGGGGGCGTGGCCGGTTACTGCTGACAGAGGGAATAGCACACGGTTGCTGGAAGGCGTTGACGGTGGCCGCTGTGTCCTGGAAAAAGTGCGCAAAACTTGTAAGACGTGTCTGTCGCCCACCACTGCCACTGCCAAACTGGAAGGAAAGCGATGCGGAAAGAGCAAATAAAACTAAAGGTGAGACACGCCACCAGCTTTTCTCATAATGGGTATAGTAATGCTTTCACATCAAAACGCGACGCTCCCTATATGTCCACAGCTCTGGAAATTTTCATTCACGTGTACAACCTGAATATATAAATTTCCACTCCGCATGGCCACGCCCTCCTAAAGAGAAATCTCCCAATGGCTGATGGTTGGTAAGTAGTCGGTCTTGGGTTGGTGGCCGATGTGCTCAGCCAACTAACCACAGGCCAGCGTCGGGCAATGGCTCGCCAAATGCTGTCGGCCAATGGATGGAAAAAAGCAAACAATGAACTGCTGGTAATACCAATACACTGTAGCGCAGCAAAAGACGAGGACACAAGAGACGAGAGACGAACACCACGAGCGCTTTGTTGGAAGTTAGCGCTCGTGGTGTTCGTCTCTCGTCTCTTGTGTCCTCGTCTTTTGCTGCGCTACAGTGTATTGGAACTATGTACCAACAAGCCCAAAAAGCCACGCTGCTGGTAATAGTTGGCGGCTGACGCGTAAGCAGGCAAACAAAGTTTGAACCGGGCCACCAGCCACTTGGGGTATATTTTTAGAGAATTGTGCATAATTAAGGGACAGCCGCAGGGAAAAGCGCTACATGGTATGCCTTGATCGTACGTCCAGACGGCAGAATTTTTTTTCAAGTATACGAAAGTATAACCTTCATGAAACGCGCATGTCGTGTAGCCGTGGTGCCCGAGAAAATCACCTCTCATTATGTTTGCATATTGTTTGCAACAAAGATGGCAGAGTGGAGTATTAAGTTTTTTCTAATAGAAGATATCTGCAACGTGGTCCACTCATTTGCATTTCTCGTGTCATCACAGAATCACTACTGAATGAAACAATATTGCTTAGCATCCGAAAGCCACTGGCTCCAACAGCAGGTCTTAAATTTGGAGTATATAAACTCGTGAAAACTCATCGTTCTGTGGATCTATGCTCAGCATGTCAGCGCTACATGACCTCTTCAGGTTTGTATCCGCTTCTATAGCTTGATCTGCATGTCGCATCTGCTTGACATTAGGCATTGGTCTACATGACAGTGTGATATCGTTACTATTCAGATTTCACCAGTAAATATGTCAGCACGGAGCCAAACAGCTACTCCATTGTAACCAACTTGCAGACCTTTGTTTTTCATGTGTATATTACAGAAAACGCAAATTGAGCTTTTCAAATATTTTGTACAGCTGCCATTCTAGTGTACTCGCTAGTATAAATGCTAATTTATCGTTAGGCCGCCGTAGGGCTCAACATGGCCCGGTGTCGGCAAGAGGTGATTGGCTCATGCGAGGCTAATCTCAAGGCGGCCTGATTGGCTGCCAGACACGGACCACGTGAGGTTTTTAGAGCGTTAGCTCTAGTTACTACTTACGTTTGTCAAGGACGAGTCTGTCTACAATGGTCAAATTGACCAAAACGGTTACCACACGCCCACAATATATCACATAGCAACAGTGAGCGCGTAGCGCATTTTAACTATACTTCCGATCTGTTATATATGTGCCAGTACAGCGGCCAACGAAGTGGGACCCCTCCCTTGTACCACCATTTGCACAAAATTTGGGGGTCACCCGTTTGACGCAGAATGTTCGAAGTGATGTCAACTGACTTGGCATGTTCCTGAGGATAAAATTACTAATCGAAATGAAGCCCAAAATATGAATGGGGTTCGCATTGACGAACTTTCCGCCCCCAATCCATGCATTCCGAGGACCTTCAGATGGCCATTACGGCTGAACCATTTGTCGCAGGGGGTTCCGAATTGCCAAACGATTCATCGTGTTGTGATGCACATGTTTATAAAGTTATCCCTCCTGGGTTATTATAAAGTTATCCCTCTCGGACTACACATTGCTATGCTCACGGCATACCCTCTCGTTCCACGGTAACCATGCCCGCTGCAGATTCCGCCGTTCTCGTGATATCCTCCTCCTACCATGGTGACCACCATCCGGATAGTTCCAATGGTAACTGCCCTCTGGTTACATACTTCTCTACTCTCATAAAAGCTACCTCCTTCCATAGTAACCACACTCTGATTGGTTTCCATGACACTAACTACTACTGCTACTACTACTGTTACACCGACGCGAAACCCAGGAATCGGTGCTTAACAGGTGTCTCTAAAACAATTGAAGCAGTGACTTGTGAGAATCTAGTGTTCCTCACCATACAGGCTGTTTATTTCTACATCATGAATGCATTTCAATGACCAAGTGCGTAACGGTTCACACAGCATCTTCCCAAAAATGGTGTCATCAAAATAAAAATAAAAATTAACAGGGACACAAAAGCAGGTGCTGCCCACTGATTATGTTCCAGGTTGTCTCGCAGAGACCAAGCACTGATGATCCATCAGATCACACCGTTTGCAAATGAGGTACGCCTCTGCACAGACCCGAAGACACAAATCACCACAGCAGTCCAACATCAGTGTTCGCTCACGCTGGCCGTCATGACCAAGCTCACAATGATTGACAGACAAATAAACCATACTGCATGCCTTGTGATGCGCAATGTGATGAAAAAGAGTCGCAAAGCAGCAGAGACCAAAGTGCCACAACAGCAAAGGATAGTGCACCGAGACCACCTAACGATGTCCACTGAAACCCAGCGTCCAGTACTCGCAACACATTTTGGGACACACATTGCAGTCACTAAACCGCACAACATCAATTTCCAGTCCTGTACAGCAGTGCATTCTTCTCTATGCTGTCTTGACACCTGCCAAAGTCACCATCATAGTTCACTGCAGCAATTCTCGATGCTACCATGTTAACCATCTGAAGCCTTGGCTTTTGCTTCTAGGTTGCTGAATTTCAGCATTTAGCCACCATTGCTGACTGTACCGCAGCACCACGCTCAAACCCAAAAATGCCTCCAGCAGAATTCTTGCCTGAAGTTCTATTCTGGCTTTTCTGCAGCTGCCGGGAAAACTGCATGCTATGAGGAATGCCACGGATTGTGCACCATGATGTGCAGCTTTTCACACCAATAGTTTTCAAGCTCGATGGCGTGGCAGCAAGAATTCTTTTCACAACTGTAATGTTTTGTGGTCGCATGGCGGAAAGAGGGTTATGGGTTATGGGGCTTAACGTCCCAAAGTGACTAAGGCTATGAAGGATGCCGTAGTGAAGGGCTCCAGAAATTTCAACCACCTGGGGTTCTTTAATGTGCACTGACATCGCACAGTACACGGGCCTCTAGAATTTCGCCTCAATTGAAATTCAGCCGTCATGGCCGGGATCTAACCCGCGTCTTTCGGGTCAGCAGCCAAATGCCATAACCACTGAGCCACCGTGGCGGGTTGCATGGCGGAAAGAGGATAAGGATATGCAGTGGTGGTCCAGCCATTTCAAGTTCTGGAGCAATTTTGGAGCAGAAAAATATTCATTTTGGAGCACCTTTGCATACGAACGATAATTCTGGAGCAACCCAGCAGCAGCATGAACAGAATAAAGGAATCACCCAGAAGGGTTGGTTACTAACGAGATCAGGTTGAGCCATGCGCAGCTAGGAAGAAAAGTGCTCATAAAAAAAAAACAGCGATAAAACATTTTATTAATGCTGGCATTGTCTTGCACGCAAATTCAGCCAAGCATGCTTGACTACATGTCCAATGGACGACGTTCACTCGAACCATTCTTTTTTCACGTTGGTACTAGCTGAACGCTTCTTTGAATTTTCTACAAATTCATCAAGCTCGCAAAGTGAATCAGCAAGGCTGAAATTCCCTTGTTCTAACAAAGCTTGACCTCGTTGGCCCTGCTCCAAGCTTTTGTTCTTTGACCCAAAAGATATGACTTCTTCAACCCGCTTTATGATTGAATGACATGCAACCGACATGATACGCGAACATGAAGGAAGGAAAACTTTGGAGAGGCCCTCGCTATCCGAGCTGCGCGCCAAAAAATGTGCCAGGAGTCATGCGCTTTCACAAGGACAACTGGAAGTCTTTGGCCGAAGGCACAGCCAATAGTAACGCTGGGCGCAGCGGCGTCGTCTGCTGCAATGCCTGCTGCGCATGCGCAAGGACGTTGAGATGGTGGCCAAGTAGGGAGGGAGCAGGAGGGAGTCGGCTTCAGAAAATATGAGTTAATCACCTCTCCTTCCTCCGTGTGGCGAATGAACTGGCTGCCAAATTCTGCCACAAGTCAGCCCATCCTGGATTGCCAACTGCGGAAACGTTTTAGTAAGTTGCCAACTGAAAGCCTAAATGGTTCCAAAAATAGTCGTTTTCTCGTGACCGCATCTTCTTTTGGGCACAGCTAAGGCGCAATATTGATCAATTTGCCACTTTTGGAGCAGATTGGAGCAGCAAAAATTTGGAGGATGCTTAAGCTTCCTCTTTAAGAGTGAGACACGGCAGCGTGTTGCAGTGTTGCCAAGGAGTGCACGAACCCCATCGCCACGCGCGGTCCTTGGACAACTTAAAGGGACTATGCAATAAATTAATTGAGATTACGCAAAGCAGACGAGAGATAGGCATTTCATCACTCGTCACCCCAATGCAAGAATTTTTAAGCTAGCATCAATAACACCGAATATATAGACGATTAAAAATTACGCTCCTCCTCTCCCCCCTCAACTCGTACAAGGGGGCACCAGACAAAAATAAAGAAAACAGCTCTGGGACTGGGCCCCGCCCATGAATGCGTCATCCGCTGACATTCCTTTTGCAACTTCCGGTTGTCACTCCTAGCACCCCAGGAGCGGCGTCGGCGGCGTGATTGCGGCGCGCGGTGGGTTTCTTTGCTTGTCGTCTGTGGTAGTTAGCAGTAATGGACCCGGACCTCGAGGCGCGACTGCTCGCTCTTACGGCTGCGATGGGCATCGAGCCCTATGCGTTCACGCCATTCCGGCTGAACGCCAGCGACGACAGTAGCGGCTCGGTGAGCCACTGCGAGTGGCTCCGGAACTCCCGGCAGAAGGAGGCGGCAGAGGAAAATTGAAACCATATGCGCGAAGGCAATGCCCTGGCTCGCGCTTGCCCGAAAGGGTCGCGCGGCGGCACGAGCAGACGATTTTCACGGCTACCGGAAGTGTGCCCTTGACGTCGTGGCTGCCGTGGCTCCAGCGAATGAGAGCATGTGGTGGCCTGGCAACGTCATGGGTACAGTGACGTCTTTTTTCACGATTTTAGTTTCAAAATTGGTCACTACGAGTACACCAATCGGCCCGTGAATTTGAAAAAAAAATGGTTTTTAAAAATTCATAATAAATTGCCGGCTCAGTTCCGAAGACTCATACTTGGTGTGAATGCTTCTTAGCGTCATTTCTAAGCATTGAAAACATTTACGAGTGACTTTTTATTCATTGCATAGTCCCTTTAAGGAAAGGACGCCTGTCTCACATATCTCGGTGGACACCTGAACTGGGCATAAGGGAAGGAAAATGAAATTAAAATTAGTTTTAAGAAAAGGAAATAACACCTGTCTCACAATTCTGGCTGGGCACCTGTACCACCCATAAGGGAAAGAAAATCCCTTCCCTTTTTTTTTGCTCACCCCCACTTTTTGCTCATGGCAACACCAGCGACTGCTGAGACACCTACTTTTCTTCGTGTCAAAATGTAAATGTATCAGAATGGCGCAAATGAAGCAGCTGGAGCACCACTGGATATAGGATTCTTAATGATGCCAAACAAAGTGAACGAGGGTTGAGAAGCTTCAGTCTACGACCCTCCTCAACCTTTGTTCGCTTCATTTTGAGTTGAACCTTTGTGGTGGCACACTACAGTGAAACACTTCTTTTCCACTGTGAAGAACCACATGAGATTATGCAAGCACTGTCAAACATTTGTCACAGCATACTTAAATTACCATACTTAATTGCCTCACAGCATACTTAAATTCACCGAGCTGACTGCGTGAGTCTAGATTTGCTGGACTTGTAGGCATTAAGCACGAAGCACATCCATCAGGAAGCAATAAGCCGACAGTCTTTCACAGTTCACAGATGATGAAAGCGTCAAAGAAAGCAGCTTCCATCGAAATGATTCAGTGTAACAGCTGAAAAGTGAATTACCTTTTTCAACCCTGCAGCACCTATCCAAGGTATATGCAGAACACTGAAAAGCAACAGTTCTAGAGATGAATATCTTGCAGCACAGTGCAAGCAAAAGTGCCAAAAGCAGCACACTTGCTGATGAATGGTGCCATGTCTAAATGCAATGACACGGGGCACATATGCAGGTCAATGCTCAACACTACAGAAGCAACGACCAACAAAAACATGAAGTGTAAATAAAATCGACAGTCGCATGGTTTTCAAGTTAAAATTTTTCTGTGGGTTCACCGGCGTTAAACTTTTCCACACATATGATAATGAAGGCTGATGTCGCTATAGCTTTTCACACCTACCAGCAAGAAAACCAGAACTGAATATACAATGCAAAACTACAGAACTGCCTGAACCAGCAAGCTGCAAACTGTAAAATAACAGTGCAGACCATGGAGAGAAGAGATGTCTGAGCTAGATGAACCGAATGTGGCGTCATTATGTACATTCTTCACACAAAAAAAAACAACAGAACACTGTTAAGAAATTCGCAGTTGTTTCTCCGCTGCTATCCCTCAACGATTACACACACAGTACTCACGCTGCAATCAAAAATTGCCGTGATCCATCTGGGACGTGCCCCTAATAAGAAATTAATTTAATGCACAAGCATGTCCTCTTTTTGCAATCATCATCCTCTCAGCTATAAGCCCATCATTCAATGTGATGCATACATGTCATGATACGGCATGCCGGGATGTACCACAGCAGGTTACTAATGTGTCAGAAGCTAAAGAGCTAAAAATAAAGGAAACACAGCCACACACTGTCTCTTGTTGCAAGCGAAGAGCTGCGCATACCGAGAGACATAACCCCACCACACACACACACATCGATGCATGTGCAGCACTTCTCACTGGCCTTGCCAATGATGCAATGCAATAGTGGTAATGAAACATCAAAGTTCATACAGCATGACAACCATAATAAAAAGCTCATGGCACCACAGGTGGCACAAGAAAATCCTGCACAAACAGGTGTTCACAGTTGTCCTTGCATATCCGAAAGCTACGCTATGGTTATGCCCTTTAAAAGTGGGAGAAGGGGACAGAAGTTAGACATCCAGCTGTTGAAGAAACAATGAAACACCGTCTTCTCTGTATGCCGTAACGCAGATCAATCACTTGAATGTCAGCAACTCTCTGTCCCTTCCCTCCGGCTCTTCTTGATATTGAATAAGACATAACAGCACACAGCCAGCCATCAACTTTCAGGCCCACAGTCTTGTTTGTGCCGCTGTTCGGAGCCACCAGAGTGTTGTTATTCTGTCGAGGCATTAAACTTAAAATAATACACCACCAATGCTACCACCAAACTCAAACTTCTGGTGAGTAGTGGCTGGTCGGACCGGACTCGGCCAAATTCCAGAGACGCTGACACCACAACACAAGGTCCTAATCCCAGCTATGAAACTTCTGCACCTCTTTGAACTGATCAGTCAAACCAGAGGTCATGATGCACGAGGCAGTCAGTCAGTTGGATTTATCCGTGAATCACGGTTGCGCGCACACACGCACATATTTAGCGTCAGACACGTAGGATCTCGAGACAGCTGTTGTAGCAGATGGCGATCCAGTCGGGCTGTGTGGAGGCCCACTGGATCTGGTTGATCTCCCCCTCAGCCGTGTACGCCAGGATGGGGTCCTCGATGGCCCGTGGCATTTGCTGGATGTCCCAGATCAGGGCCTGGTGGTCATCCGCTGCAGCAGGCAACCACGAAGACACGGGAATCGTTTTGGGTGTTTGTTACGGGAAATGAGAGGTGTGAAACCTTGGGGAAAACCAACCGCTACAGAAAAGCACTGAGGAATCCTAAGTGCCTTAGCCGCACTTCTTTTGTGCCTAACTTGCAAAAAAAAGAAAGAACTCAGGTGCAGCGCTCCTCAAGAAATGCCCAAATTGTATTATTAATAAACTGGCTCAGGAATTAAGGGGAGACACTGGTCTTAAAACGAAAATTTTTATTATTAGAGATATCATAATGAAATTAGGTATGCATATGTATTTCTTCCTCCTGTTTTCAAAAATTTAGTTAGTTCCAGCTTATCTAAATTAGTTCTCAACTTAGAGAAAAATAACTGAAACCTAATTAGGTATTTTCTTATGGGTTATTAAGACACTTTCCCACAACATTTTTTGGTTCTGATTAAAAAGTAGCCGTAGCCAAAGACCTGCCATGCGGAGCTATGCTATTTATATTGTTATTAAGGTACATCATCATATAAAAATGTTCAATTATGTTGATGCATCACAATTATGTAATATAATTAGCTGGTATTATTGTTCACAAAATTGGATATGTTCAACTTAGCCACATATATATAGCATAACTCCACAGTTCAATTCTTTCTGAATTCAACAGTTTAAAATTTATTAAAATTTCACCACAAAAACATAATGAAAAGTTCCGTAAGGCTAGTTACATTGGCAAAAAACATGAAGCTGAGAAAATCGCATTTAGAGCTTTGATGCTGACTACAGAAAATTTTGGGAGGAATCTTCAACAACGAATTTTATTTAGATGTTCCCTATCTGTTTCCCTACAAAGCAAAACAAAAAGTGTCTTATTCCATCCAAGGAAACATTAGTAAAAAAATGTCAAAGATGTAAGCGTGATGAAGTTATAAAAAAAATGATTTCTCGTGGAGTTATCGGTAGATTTTTTTAGAGACAATGGAGTTCAGGGCTAGGGTGTTGAGCTCTGAAGGCAATATTTTGAATCCTGAAAACTTTTTTGAGAGACCTAGCAGTCTGGAGCCAAAGAGATCCGAGCCCCCACCATGGCAAGCAGTTGGGTGGTCCTGAAAAGGACCATTGGGTGCGATGCTTGACACGTCTCCTACTCTGTCTTTGAGAAGAACTGCCTGAATGTTAGGCAGCACGCTGCCCTATGCCGCTGGAGAACGTCTTCATAGCTGTCCAGGACTGTAATCTTCAGTTGCTCCCGTTTTGTGCCGCCTTGTCAGTCTCTCTTTCGTATTAGTGCTCTTTAGCTTAGCTCCATTTGCCTTCCGCAAATGCAGGGCGTCTTTTTCTAGGCTTCGGCAAACAAGGCAGCCACCAACAGCATAGCCCAGACTTGCAGTGATGAATTCATTAGGTGCCCTCCTTCCTTGGTTGTAGAGGGCAACAGCCTCAGCAGCAGCCTGCTTCGCACTTTCCAAAGAAGTGTTCCCATTCTTTGAAGCTTGCGTCCAAATGAGTGTACGCTCTCACTCGCATTCTGAGTCTTTCCTTCACTGCACCGTGCCAACAGGTTCTCATCGCTGAGCCTTGCAAACACTGGCTCCAGAGCAGCCCCAACACAAGCCGGGAGGGCACTCTTATGTGGAGGTGGAAGTTCACCATTGGCCAAGGCTCTGTTGAACTTGCACCAAGAGTCAGCACCCTCAGGGCACTTGGAGTGGTTCGGGACATCATTTGTAGAAGCTCATTCTTCATGCCTGGGACGTCATTACTGTTGCTCCTCGGGGCATAGCCGTAGTAGTTGGTGATCTTCTTGATCTTTTCCTGTGTCAGCTTGCCTCTTCCACGAAGAGATTCACTTTGAGCTTTCTTTCTATCAACCAGGTTCCGCAGAGCAGTCCCCATTCGCTTATGAACGTGGTTGATGCAATCCTTCTTGTCAATCTTTATGAATCCGTACACTTTTGCTTTTGACAAAGCATGAAAAGTCCGGCTGTCTCCATCAGAGAGCACGATCATGTAGCGCATACCATGCTTGGCCAGAGACCTCTGAAACATGGTCAGCGCAGCCTCCACTTCCATGCGGCCAGAGTTACAATCGATGTTTCGCTGGCACTCGTGGGTGGCGAGCCAGACACTGTAGCCTTCACCTTGTGGCTGTGGTCCCAAGGCACATCCGAGACAAAAGTTCAAGTAAACAATGTGGTCGATCACATGTACAGCTCAACAATGCAGCCCACACTGATGTGAGAGCTATGACCTCGGGTCATCGACAAATCATCAAAAATAATGTCAATGTTCCCAACTGGATTCAAGAAGTCTCTATAGAGATCCTTGATGACTGCCACACTGGCAGCTTTGCTTGCGGTAGCTGTGCTCTCGCAGGCTTTTACAAAAGTTTTAGTGTGTCCCTGAAAGTTCTTGTGGTGCAGACCTCGGTGTGACAGGTTCATACAGGCAGAAAAGTCTGCAAGGCAGTCACGCCTTTGCCTATCGTCTGTATTCCCTTCATGGCCTTCATGCCGACATAGAAGGGAGTTATGTTGGCAGTTCCACTTACTCGTGGGGAATAAAACTGCTTTTTCTCGAAGTTGCACCTGCCGCAGACGAGCGGGAGTTTCACAGCTAAGCCATCCTCCTTGTCTGTTGCCTTGCTCAAAGTCAGACTTCCTGCGTCGCAGGTTCTGCACTTCGCTTGCGTGAAAAAGTTGTTTAAAACTTTCACGTCCACAAACACGAACTCAGTACCAGCATCACCAGTCTGGCATTCCGCGCTGACGCCAAGAAGTTCAAACTTGCACTCGGTCGCTGGGATTACCGACAGAGCGGACTTCGTGTGCGCCGATCGCTCAACAAGCTGCGCCTGCTCCGCTGCAAAGTAGTACGTGGCTTCAAAGCGAACTGTACCGTGATCCGGGATGCAATTAGTGCTTGAACTCGGTCCCGCAATGTCGTCAGCGAGCAGCGCGGTTGACGTTCCCGGCAGATCCAGCAAGTCCGGCACCAGCTCTAACGAAGGTCCCTACGGCGCACTTGTGGCCGACGCCTTCGGCTTTTTGTTCCACGCCCGTTTCTTACGGCTTCCAAAAGCTCGCTGCATGCACGGTTTAAGTCGACTGTCTCCCGTCATCTTGATCGCATGGAAAAACTCCCGACACAGAGCAGTAACACGGTGCGTTGAGAGAAAACAAGTGCACAAGCAGACGCGCACGAAGCAGCAGCCACGCTGGTGAACGCAAAAGAGAAAAAAAAATGACGCGCCGGTCACGCCAGCCAATGGCAGGCGCAGAACGGTGCGCTTAATCAGTG
This sequence comes from Amblyomma americanum, assembly GCA_030143305.2. Classification (NCBI taxonomy): domain Eukaryota; kingdom Metazoa; phylum Arthropoda; class Arachnida; order Ixodida; family Ixodidae; genus Amblyomma; species Amblyomma americanum. The sequence goes on along the minus strand of JARKHS020001320.1, from coordinate 14,437 downwards.
ACCCGGAAACGACCTTCGGAAAACCGGCCAGGGCCGTCGTTTTGCTTGATCGACGCCATTTTGAGATATCGCGAATTGTGCAAAAAAAAAAAACAGCTTCAAACCAAGCCCAAGATGGCGGTGATCGGTCGGCTGCAGCGTCTGTGGCGCGCGACGGGAAGTTCGAAGAAATTTCGCCTTCTTACGGGCATTTCGTGGCTGCCGTGGTATATTGAAAGCATATTTTATCACATTTCTCAAATGAATTTAGCATTAATAATTTGAGAATAGGTGCTCGAAGGGTCAAACGTTCCGAAAATGAGTTTTGCTCAAATGATTTCTTGACCATTTTTGACTGATCTAAGACCCATGTCTCCCCTTAAACACTCTGATACAAGTGATTACAGTATGAATAGCCTCAAAATAAAGTGGTTAAAAGAAAGGTGGAGTTCAAAGGAAGACATTTGCTAGAGGCCCATCTGTTTCAGATGCTAATTAGGGTAGCTATCATTTTTCATACCCCAATTTCTTTATTCAATGCATCATCCAAAACAAAAAAACTCGTGACGATAACAATTCCACCCCTAGTCTAAGCACACGCCAGCATACGCCTTCCATATGTAAAAGGTGTCAGCAAAACCCTGGCCTGTATTCTTGGAAGAGAAGAGCTACAAACGACACACAAGCCAACTTCCAGCATTGGATGCCTCCTCCCTGCGGCCGTCACCCTGAAGAAAAGGCCTAATGCACTGTGTACAAAATTCCTTGTTCCGAGTGCCTGGAGCGATAGCCTGGAGAAATGAAAATAATTTATGCCATATTCTTGCTCTGGCTCCAAACAAAATGTGACATGGTTCCTGAACCTCGGGATTTGAGGGAAAAAAATGGGTCATATTTGCTGAAATACAGCATTAATCCAATTTCTCTTGAAGCCTGAAAGTTGGTCCTAAAGTTCTGACCCACTTGACATGTCTCCATCGCTGTCCCTTCAAGCAAGCAAGCGCGTAAAGCACGTAGGCTCTGTTGATGATGTGTTCATGTTGGGAATAGTGGCGATACTGGCGCATTTGAAAAGCAAAGTTTCAAGGAGGCACTTTGAACGACTTATGCGCGGTAATGCAAAAGCATTTGTGCTTGCATTATGGCGCCATCTGCAGGGCCAGCATTGTACATTGTGAAGGGGGTTTTCAGTGGGTGCCGCATGATGGTGTTATGACACTCCAAGCAAGAGGTAAATTTGCCGGAAACATACTTTTGTACTCGGTTAATTGTGACATCTGTAATTTACATGATCATAATTACTCATGTAGGCTTCTAATACAACTCTGCAATCACTAGATGCGCCTTCATTCAGCTGCAAACGTCCCACCGTCATGGCGCAGTGGAATCGTTCCCGTCTCACACACTGCAGCCCCGGGTTTGATTCCCACCTAGACCATAATTTTCTTTTCTTATTTTTGTTCATTATGGATTCATGTATTGGACTGTGGATAGGATTGTGGATTATGGATTGCTGAAAGCGTGACACATCTTATCCATGGCACTCATGAGGCAAGAAATGCTTTCACATTAATATTAATGAGTGGAAAAAAAAATGCTTTAGTTGGGAGTTCTGCCCAGCATCTGTTCTGGGGACTTTCTCTGGTTGTGGTATCAGACTGCCCTGGAACCAAAGCGAATGGAAGGGGGGTGCCGAACTTTTGAAGAGCTGCATTCTGCTCGTGGGTATAGTAACCGCACCAGGTGTGGGACTGTGCACCGGGGCATTATCAGAGAAGCACACGACAGAGAATGTCATCCACACCGCAGGGAACGTGTCGCTGCCTACGGAAGTGCGTCGTGTTCTCTCCCAGGGGCCGAAGTACGCCACGGAACCCAAAAGGTCGCCCGCAGAACTTCTGAGCCTGGTGAGGCAGGTGTCCAGGTTGGCACCGGCGGCAGAATCAGATAGGTGCGTGTCTGAAGGAGTTGATGCGCTACTGCGTTGCAAGGCCCCAGTGAACACCGTCTCGGTAAAAAAAGCAGCGCTCGTGTGTGTCGTGTCTCCCTTCGTGTCCGTGTCTTAGTGCGTGCTGTTCTGGTTATAATGAGTTACCAACTCGCCCAAGCATCTGTTTTAACGAATATCATTCAGTCACTGCGGGGGCACTGTGTCACACAAGGGCGATTCTTCAAGTGAGGAGAACACGAAGCACTACCTGACACTGAATTCAACAGCCACCTTTGATATTACTGAAGGCATGTTTGGAGTATGTAAGTCATGTTTCGAAAATAAACATACATTTATTTTATGCCTGCAATGTTTCTGCGGAATATGGCCGATTCTATGTTTGGATCTCAAAATTTTCTGCCACAGAAAGTTTGGGGTCATAATCATGACTATGCTGTGATGCCCTCAGCAATCAGCACTGCGTCGTAGAATATGCGCGCAAATATTAGCTGCAAGCAGCAAATATTTGTATGGACATTTTACTCCGCAAACCCTTCCTAAACGTTATCACTATGCAGCCTATTGTACTTTGAGAGATCAGTGGAGCGCTTAACTCACCGGCCGTGCAGATGTGGCAGGACGAGTGGGGTGCCCAGGCAATGCCGTTGACACAGGCCCTGTGGTTGTTGAGCCGGGCGACGGGTGTGCACGGTACTCGCACGTCCAGGATTATCACCTAGGCAAGGTATGCCACCCCCATCACAATCCGTCAGGCCCACTGTAGGGCAACAGAAGCACCTACCAGAAATTTACAAGTACATACGCCTATCCCAAGCTGCCCAAAGATGCGCATCCTAGGAAATTTAGGCATTAAATGGGACCGCATGGTGGTCAGCAAGGCAAGTAAGGCTGGCAAAACACATACACTGTCATAGGGCGGACACATGTAGTCGAACCTTGTTGTAGCGAATTTGTAAAACAAAATTTCGCCAAGAACTTATGCAGAAGAAGCACAACTTATTCAGTCAATTCAATCAGTATTTTTTGCAGTGAGTGCTATATTTTAGTGCAGTGTGCGTCTGTGTGAAGCCTCTCAGTAGCAAGTGTACTTGGTTTCCTTGGTCAGTGGACACCTCAATCACACTTTGAGGTACATGACAACGGTGCCCACCTGCAAAAAGCCGTGCTTTCGCATATTTCTTGCTGAGCAATGTCAAATTGCCAGCCATTTCTTTCTGTTCTTGACTTGATTTCGGAGGTTCCAAGTGCTCTGAAGGTACCCAGCTGGGTAGCTGTGCATCTCTCTGTTATCTCGCTCCTTCCACAGTGTAGTTGCTATCAACTCTATGAGCAGGAGCATGCAGCGCCTTTTCCATCAGCTGCAGGCAGTGCCCATGCGGTGCTGATATCTGGCATCTCTGCGCCGCGATAATGCGTATTGCGACACAGTGCCAGTTAAAAATTCGGCTGCCAACTGCCAACGAGTGGGTCTACGCCGCACCTAAGTGCTTTTTAGTCCACCGATGGAAACGCCTGGCACATGACGCGCACACAATGCCGAGATTTAGCATTTCTGCGCTGTGCGCATGCCGGAGTGAAGGTGGCCTGTCCTTTCCACAACGACAAGAAAGCTTCCTTGCAAGGAAGCTTCTCCGCACAACAACGCGAAGCTGCTCGGAAGCTATCTTGACAGGGTGTACTTTTTTGCATAGAAGTGTTTCATATATTTTTCCTGTGCTCGAGAGTGCCACACAAATGATCTGTGAGCACCACTTCGTGGCGCCACCAGGGTTTGCGATCGCTGCGAAATTATTTTGTCTTAACCAAATCACACGCAAAGCAGTTGGATGAATTTTTATACATTGAATCCTATCGGAAACGAACCAAATGGTCTCACACTTTATTCGAGAATTCGTCGTAACCGAGTTTGTCTTAATAGGAGTCTACTGTGTATTACATGAACCAACGACAGTAAAGCGTACGTTTACTTCTTCTAAAAGCAAGTCATCATTCAGAGAAAGAGAGAGCCAAGTGTGCCCACCTCACAGGCATCCATGGCGAAGGTGGCCAGGTAGTTTGGGTCCTGCTTGTTCCAGGCGAGGCGCAGCAGGGGTTGGTGCTGGGGGTCCTCATAGATTATGGTCGAGTGCTCCAGGTGGCGCAGGTCAAACATGCGGACCGAGCCATCCGCCCCGACGCTGGCAAACATGTCCCGGCCGCCACCCGCCCGCGAGAACGCGATGTCATACACTTCCTTGTCATGCGCAATGAGCTGCGTCTTGACGTGGCCGGACACGGCACCTCCCCCCGCCATGGCACGCCCCACCACCTGGCCCGTCTAGGCAGGGGAGCACGCAATGGTAAGTTGCAGCAGACAATAACACTGAAGAAGGATGGAAAGTTGGGCGAGTTGGTAACAGTTCATGGTGGGTGGAACAGCGCGAACAGACCAGAGATGAGAAGAGCAAGACACACAGACAAGCGCTGACTCGCAACTAATGTTTTCATTGAGAAGAACATACATTGCTATGTTACTGATATGTCACGTGTTTATTGGGTATAAAATGTATGTTCTTCTCAATAAAAACATTAGTTGTGAGTTAGCGCTTGTCTGTGTGTCTTTCTCTTCTCATCTCTGGTCTGTTTGCGCAGTTCCACCCACCATGAGCAGAGAATTAGTGCAATACAGAACAACTTTACACCCATAACATTGAAACCACTTTAATGAACACTGAGGACAAATTGAAGTTGGTGTTACTGCAATGTTAGACTATCTTTTTTTTTTCCACTGAACACATTACCATAGGAACACCTGTAAGGGTCCCACCTGTGTATGGGCCGACCCTGTTTTCACAAAGAAAATATCAACAAAAAAAAGTTCTGTAAGAGCCGCACCCAAACTTTCCACCACCCATGTGGGAATAGGTGTCGAAATGCACGCGCCAGCTACGAGCGACGGTGTGCTTGATTGTGAAGGCCAAGCACGAGCACAAGACCTTGCAGGGGCTGCCCACGGATGACACCCGAGGCCGCGGGTCATCATAAATCGCCTTCTTTTTCTGCTGTGAGCTCCCGCTATTCATATCGGCATTATTATCACCAGCTCCAGCTTTTTGTGGCTGTCAAAGGCACGTGAGTTGTGGTAGTGTTTTAGTTCACCGTAGCTGTGGCTTTCGTGTGCTGCTGCCGAGCGTTGCAATTTTAGCAGGATGGGCAAGCTTGGAGTTTGCTCTCAAACATGGCAAGCACGCGGACGGCATGAAATCTGACATGGCCGAGAAGTGCGTCCTACGACGGTGCAACCAAAAGGATGCACTGAGGAACACAAGCTGAGAAAAGCGCGCTTTCCGAGGCAAGCCGTGCAAGTTTCCCAAACTGGAAGATGAGCTGCTCTGCTATATGGTGGGAGTGCGGAACCATGGCTACGCGTTGACAACGGACATGCTGTGTGACTGTTTGTGGAATGAGGACGCAGTATAGCACAGCACCAGCTTGGAGTCGGAAGACTCCGCAAGTGACGACCAAACATAGAAGAAATGCTGCTCATTTCCCGATTGGCAAGTTTTTACTTAAAACATTTTTTTTTCGCACATCGCTTATACCTCAAAAATTGGCTCTCGGACCTGGAAAAAAAAGTGCGACCCTTACACGCGTTTATATGATGTGTAAAACAGTAAACCAAAAGTAAAACAGTTGCTGTGCTACAAATCTGCTTCTCATGGCCATTTTTTTTTGTCACAGATAATTTCATTTTTAACTAAAATAACAGCATTTGTACACACAACAATTCAAATTAGATGTGCAAGCATGCTTTCTCATTGATACGAGCTTCACAACCTAAAATTCGATATTTGGATGCCCATGCCATGAAAACTACTTAATTTATCGCTACTTATGGAGGTCAGCTTTTGCTGTCACCTAACAACACAAGTGCGCAACATAGTGAAAGAGCTGCAGCAAAACAGACAAGTTGGAATGCTGGTATGGCTGCAACCTGCCACACAGTGCGATTCATGCGACGACAAGAAAACAAACATGCCTTGAATCTTTTTCATTTTAGTCTCTCTCTCCTTTTGCTCACACAAATATGAAAAGGCCGCACTTGGCCAAACAACGTAATAGCATGAGCAGGAGGAGGAAATAATCAATGAGCAAAATAAAAATAAAAAATAAAGGTTTCTTCTCGATGTAAATAAATGTTGAAAGCACTTGACCTGCCTCTCTATCATGCCAGTCTCACGTTGCACCAAGTTGAAAAGGCTATGCATAGGCATCACTACTCTATAGTAATGCTTAGACAATATACACAGATTGGTACTAAAGGCACAATATGCTTCAAAATTTGCAGCTGAAACTAACTTGGCACCATCATCAGCTGCAATGATATGACGACAAAGAAGCACTAAAGCCGTGCTCAAAGCTCGTGACCACAGCTCGAGAACAGTGCGAGCTTTCTGGCCAAAACGTTCTGTTCAGAGCCTGCCTGCACCTGCCGCCTAGCAGCACTTTTGAAGCGTAAACAATGCAACCTGTTTTGTCTGTGACTTTGCACCACCGATTTGATTCATGCAGACATGACAACTCCTTCACAAGATTTTCAGTGGAAACTGTTCCACCTTTGCATTTCTTCAAAAGAGCTACTACTGAGGCTAGCTGGAAATACAGTAGCTGATGGGTAATTCGGACTCCAATAATTCAGACTTGTAGGATATTTCGGACCTTGATGAGGCACCGTAAGTCACCCCATAGAAGCGTATACATATTCGTGACGGATATTTCGGACTTCAAAAGTCCGAAAGTTCGATTTTTCAGACTAACTTCAGTCGCCTGCGGGTCAAAATCTGCCATTTAATCGGCTTTTCGCCGGCGCCATCTTGGATTGAGGTGGATTTACTCTGCAGTTGGATTCGCTTGACACACTTCCTGTACCTCATTTTTGCCAGTAGAGGTCCCTGCAATCTTTGAGACTTCGAGGTGGCAGTCGGATTGTCATCGCCGTCAACTTGTTTTTGTCGCCAACGTTGTCACGGGCAGTTATTGCTTGTCTCATACGTTGAAAATTGAAAATTGGTTGTTGGGGAAAGGAAATTGCGCAGTATCTGTCTCACATCTGGGCGGACACCTGAACGGTGCATTAAGAGAAGGGATAAAGGAGGGACTGAGAGAAGAAAGGAAGAAAAAGGTGCCGTAGTGGAGCGCTCCAGAATAATTTCGACCACCTGGGGATCTTTAACGTGCACTGACATAGCACAGCACACGGGAGCCTTTTCGTTTCGTCTCCATCGAAGCCGCGGTCGGGGTCGAACCCGGGTGCTCTGAATCAGTAGCTGAGCGCCCTAACCACTGAGCTACCGCGGCGGGTCTCATACGTTCGCCATTCGCCGTTTCACCACTTGGGTTAATCCGACCGCGTCAACTGAGCGGCGCTCAGTCTTCACGAAGTTACATCCGTTCGCCATTTTGTGATTGCGTCCGGCGGTTCCACTTGAACGTAAAGTTCCTTGTCTTTGCGTGTGTTTGACGAGCGGTGTGGTGCACACTCGGGTTGTGGACAACATGGTGCTGCCGAGTCCGTCAAAGAAGCGTGGCAAGTATTCAACTAAATGCCATGACCTTGCTGTCTAGTGTGTACAGTGAAAGTACAAATTTGGCACAAATACAGGTGCAAATCGTCGCCAAAGAAATTTTCCGCAAGATAAAATCAGTGACATTTTTAAACCGATTTCCTCTCAATTAAGTAATTTTTTTCGAGTCCGAAAAATCAGTCGGCGACTGTACATCCTTGAAGGTAATGGTGATCGCTAGCAAAATACGGAAAGGGATGAACACACAGGACTAAACACACAGGAGAAAGTGACTATTTCTGAATCTCAATCAAGCAAGGTACAAGGTAACTGGGAGTAACTTTGTTCAACTGGGCACTGGGCTTCGTAGAGACAGCAGTTGGCTCTGTAACATCCAACCACTGTGTACACAGGCCCCCATCTCTCGCAAACACAGCAGCCTGGCAATGAGAGACAGCACCTACCTCGAGCCCCCAGATGGTGCAGGTGGTGTCGATGCTGGAGGTGCCCAGCAGGTTGGGGTCCACCTCATTCCAGTCGAAGGAGGTGAGAGGTGCGCAGAAGTCCGAGTTCTTGTTGTTGTTGAGCAGGCACTCGAGCCGGGTCTCCTCGCCCGCCCGCCACACGCGCAGGTAGTCCCCGCTCGTCGCCAGCAGGTCAGGGAACACCCCCTGAAAGCGGAGGAAGAAGAGACAGGCTCCCGAGATTGCCTTTTTGATGGTATCATCCTGCGCCTCTCTGTCAGTCCTTCCACAGCCTTCGCAGGTTTCGTTACACAACGGTGGGTTTACATCATGAATTAAAAACAAAATGGCATCGGTGTCTAGTTTGCTTGGCCAAGTGCTTGGGCAGGGAGAGGGGGGAGTGAATTTGTGAAAGAAGTACTGGAAAGCAAGATAAAAGAGAAAGCAGCAGCTCGGTCATGCATGGCCGGCCAACCCCTACAATGGTTAAAGCTTTGGTGCCCTCATGCTAGTGCATTTATTTATGGGGTGCTGATTGCCACTGTTCAGTTGGTAAATGTCATTTTGTTCCTTAAGGCAAGTTTCAGACCTCTGGCTTGGACACAAAGGCTTTAAATTTCTACTTGAAATAAAACTCATGTGCCTTGCTTTCTTACTGAATGATCTCTAGGTCCAAACAGCTAAAAATGCAGCCTTTAAGAACAATATTGCAGCACCAGAACAGTCAGCCTATGATATGAACTGTGCTCCTGCCATCCCTGCAAACAGTGAAGCTGAATGTCGAGGTACCCTAGCTAAAACAATCTGTTGTATCTGCTTGAGTATGACCCAGTAATTTTACTCACGAAGGAAGTCAAAGGACGATCCTCGCATTGTGACCAAATCAACATCACTGAAGAATTGAGCAATTTTTCTTTTCCTATTCCGCACCAGAACATGACCCTTGTGTTACAATCGTGGCTTCACTACTTTTGGGCGATTACAGTATTAACTGGGAGGGCACTTGTTCATAGAGTACCTAAGGAGCTCACATAATGGCCGGTTCATGGTGTTGGAAAGAGTCTCAAAAGAAACAAAAGGAAAGAAAGAAGGTGCAACGAATTAATGACAAAAGACTGAAAACAATCTCAGTGGCATTCACAGTGAATGCTGCTGCAATGAAAATGCATTCCATATGGTGCTTGTCTCTGAATTGTAATTTTTGTCATGTCAGGAAGCGAAGCAATGTGAAGAGGAGAAGCAGAGCTTTTTTGGAGAAAAAGTCGACAGACGATTACAATAGTCAAAAATGCGAAATTTGAGCACAGCTCTTCACATACCACCTGCCACTGCTAACAGGTGCATGACACACAGCACCTGTCACACGGCACCTGTTAGGTGGCATGTTATGCCGACTACACCGATGACTTCTAAGCGGAACGCAGCAACGGGCACCTCAGAGCTGCGCTCTAAAACAATGTAGAAAAGAGAATCTCATAATGCCAAATCAACAGCCTTGCCTAGCGGTGTCAACCACTTCAATGCTCTTATTCTGTCCAGATCATAATAGCAAGCTCATGCAAACCCTGCTGAACACGTAGAGGCAATCTTATGTACCTCTGTAAAGTGCAGCAGTTAAGTTAATTTATAAGGAGTGTCACTCCTTGTAAGTGCTCTGGCAAAGTGACATGACATAAGTGGAGTGTCGCTCGCAGAAGAATGCACACTGGTCGGAGTGCATTAACGGAACAGACTTTGTGCTGAGTGCAAGGCCTAGCCAGCAGAGATTTCAAGGTGCAAAATCTAATGGACGAAAAGAAGCCCACAAAAATGATATTTTAAAAATTGAATTCAGATTATGAATTTAATTTTACTAGCTGTAACACTGGTCTTAAACAATTTTTTTTGTCATACCACAAGCGATACAACGCAGCAAAGAAACAAGATTAGATGCAGCTCCCCTGCATACTGCCATGTTGCTTGCTGCCAGAATTTTAGGTAGGCTAGGAACTCAGCTTGTTTTGGCTTGCAACACCTCATTAACATAAAAAACCTGTTCAAACAATCAATTTCCAGAAGTTTCAAACACCTCGTTGGTCGTCTGCCACCATTTTTGTTACTACAACTGGCGCTCTGTTTTCCCATTTAGCATCACGCAGCTAAAGTGTCACTCAAGGGTGCAGAAGCGCGCTCCCTTCACTTAAGTGCACTTAACTTTTGCGCTTCACAGGAGTACTGAGCGCCCTCTTCACAGATAAGCACCATTTCTGCCAATCAGTGTATGAGATGATGACAGTCTGCATCATTCCCCGTGCATTTCTATGGGCTCTTTTTTTTCCTTCTCAGATTTCTTCTTCCTTTGAAGTTCTCAGCAAACCACCTACCTACGAGCAAGTTTTACTTGGGAGAAAATCTAACAGAACTGTGTTGCTCTAAGGAACAGAAACACACGCTGCATGATGCACGAGTGCCGGTCATCTCTTATCCACCAGAGACCGGGCAATGGAAAATTGGCTCAATATACTGAATAACAGAATCGCAGGTGCGGTAGCCAGAGGAGGCTATTTAGCGCTGTAAAGCTTTTTCTCAGCTACTTTTAGAACCTGTGCTGCTATCTAGCGAGTAAGGTCAAAACTGTATTGCTCCCAAAAAGTTGGCAGCTCACAAAAAGTTGAAAGCAATGGTAAGGCCACTTTGGGGCAAACGTTAAAATAGGCAGTGGAATAACATACAATTCAAGCAGCAGTAAAGTACCTTTAGGAACTCATAAGCACTCGTAACAAGGCAAACAACAAACATATGCACATATTTGAGCAAAAAGGGGGCTTTAACTATACGGTATGCTTTGCAAACGTCAAAATTTTCTCTGTAGAGGTCATCTTCTAACACACAGCCAAACGTGTGAAACATGGCAAATGATATTTCAATGCTTTGGAACCCTAATTATCGTACCTTGGGCATCTGTGAAAAAGTGGCAACACAATTTCCACACCAAGTCTCAGGGAGGTTATGAAAGTAAACAGCAATGTGCAAACTAACGAAAGTCTGCTCCCTGACGCTCCGAACCCATTAGCAACCGCAAGTCCCTAATGTGCGAACTCGAACTTCCAGGTTTTGTCATGCCTCTCTCCCAAATGATGCATGGTGCCATAGGTGTGACAGATTAAGCTCAGCTCTGCATGTTGTCCAATTGTAAGCTTCACTTGAGTGCTGACTTGAGTACACACAACAAACAACAGTACGGAATACATTACGAGATTGTGCAAAGTATACAGCACCACGCAAAAGGTGTTGCTTCTCATGCCACGTTCCAGGTTAGAAACATGGCGGTGGTGGATAAAGGTGGATTCACGCAATAGACCAACTGCCGGCTTTTGACTGCACGGCAAGCCCCTTAAAAACTTTCCATTCGCCTTGGGCATACTTTTGGGCCATTAATGCTCACTTACTTTGGAAAAGGCCTCGAATGTTGAAAACGGAGCTAAACTGGGCCCCAACTGACCTTGGTGTCGGGTATCCACATGATCTTTGTCGTCGGGTAGGGGTGATCGAACGTGCTCTTGGCGAGAAACTCAGATGTGTCCTCGTCCAAGGACACCAGCTGCACCTGTGGTGTAGAATGGGCAAGGCAAGAAAATGCACGGCAGTGTTACTACACACGAACAAGATCAATGGCATGTTCACTACCCACTGCGGCAGTGTCTAACGGGCAAAGCAAAAAAACTTCTTGGCAGTTCAACCTAATGAAGAGCCTCCTTCATGAGAACTCAAAAAGAACTCCTTCAAGATACGCCGCCAACACCACAGGACTGGGAAAAGTGCCCTTAACTGCTGTCGCAATAAAAATTCATGCTTGAGAAAATTAGTTCAAAGCAGCGGCAGGTGAAACATGGTACAGTCCGATGACACTCGAGGCTGAAGCAGTAAAGCCTCTCACAAGCAGTCCTTTCAGCCAATAGCATTGCCCCATTGTCATGATGTCACAGTCGACATCAACCATTATGTCTGATCAACCCAGCCCGACCAGTCCATCCATCCCCACTATCGTCATCTGTTCCGGTGTCCTTCGGCAAATCGACCCCGCTATCTTTGGCAGCACCACGACATCGAGAACTGGCTGTTATCACATTCTGATTTGATCTGAATTTTCGTTGCCTATTGGGTAGCCCATGGCTCAGATATTTTGCATCAACTCCGTCCCTGTCCTAACCCCATTGAGAAAAGGTAGCAAGAAATGAAAGAGGAGCAATAAGTAAAGAGGCGAAGTAGGAAGGAGAGAACAGAAGGAGATGGAAGGGGATTGGAGAAAAGTGGAGCACCTTGTTGTTGTACTCCTCGATAAAGCTTCCGAGGGCAAGGCGGAAGCGCCGGTCCGGCCGCACACTCCAGTTCATGCTGTACACTGTCCAGGGGGCTTCATACTTATAGATCTCCTTGCGCTTGGCCCCACCGGCGCCAGATGGCGCCACAGCATGGACAGCCATCTTGAGCCCCCTTTGACCAGCAAGCTGCAGTCTTACACCTGAGGAGAGAAAACAGCACACATGTTTTCAAAGAGCTTGCTATGAATATGTAGATTAAAGCTGGGTCAGTCAAGTGTATCTCCCTTCAGAGGCAGAACAGCATGGTGATTTTAACATCAAGAATGGAGAGTTGGGCTAGTTGGTATGTATTCATTTTGGGTAGAAACAGCGCAAATGGACAAAGGGCTGAGAATGAGGAAACAGCGCTTGTCTCTGCATTTCCTGGCTCTCGGTCCTTTGTCCGTTCGTGCTGTGTCTATCCAAAACCGACATTAATAGTTTAGATCTTTGATCAAAGATGGACAAGACACCCACAGTTAGGCTCAATGGTGATTTGGGAGCTAAGTGCTATGGTAGCAGTGTTACCAGCACTATCAATTGAAAGTCAACTTATAATACCAACGTATTAGCACTTCCATCTTACCATTCCTTTGTTTAGAGTGAAATCAACTCCACAGCTTGTAACCTTTTTGATTAAGAGAAAGCATTTGAACATGAAAGCACATGTTTGAATCAGAGCTCTGTTACTTGTATTAATCAGTCTTTCTAGTCTGTTGATCAGGTGTGTTTCATTAGGATCTTTTTTTCAGTTTTAAGAGCATGCCAAACACGCTGTTTAAATGTCAAACCAGGGCTTTTTCAGCAAATTTGCAATAAAACTCTTTACTGTTCTTCTGTCTTCAATATGGCAACAGCAAGTCAAATTTAGCCTTCCTTATGAGGCTCAACCGCAAGAAACACCAAGACAAGCTCTGTGGAAAGGGACAAACGTCTTCTAATAAAATAAAAAAATAAAAAACGGCGGTACAAGAATGAATGCATTCCAGTTCCATCGCCGTGATCGTACAGAGCACAGAACTTAACTGGCTGCAGAAGCAGGCGTAATGTTAACGACTAAGATGAGCTGTAAGAAATGCAAGGTTACTGGGCGCACTTGTAGGCCCTTTTGAGACAGAACTGCCTTCCAACTGTTCGACTCCGCAGACTGCCTGAAAGCACACTTTCACTACTACCCAAAACTGGCGTCCAGCGTAGCAAGCACATCGCATCGCGAACTTGGCTTCGCTCGGAGGAGTAATGAAAAGAGATCAAAACACGTAAGCAGGCCGACTCGAACCTCAAGTCCCGACGGGCTCCGCGGCCGCCACGCTTTTCTTAGCCAGCGGACTCCGACACCGCGGGTGGCTGTTAGCACACAGCGCGCTGGAACACGAAGGCCACAGGTCGCCCCAGCCGTCGCCGCACGCTGCTCCAGCTCGACCCGAGAAGAGGCTGTGCACTTCACCAGAAGATCGGTGACCGGCGCCTCGACCCATCGTCGAGGGGACTTGCCACGGCCCTGCCTGGCAACAAACCCGCTGAACCCGGCGGCACGGATGAGCGACGCCAAGTCGCCATGGGCGGCCAGAGATTTCGAGAGCTCACACGAACCATCCACAGATCACAAAGGCACACACAGCTGCACCGCTGTGTTGCGGAACCACTCGTTCACTTGGCCACGCTGTCACAACGCGTGCACGACACCGCACGTAAAGAGGGGAAGCGACGAGCCTGCGGTGATCTGTCGGCGTTCCTCTCAGCTGCCTGCGTACAGCAACACCGACGACAACGGAAATGCGATCGCAGCGCCGACTACGAGCCGCAAGACGTAACATTTTGCCCGTGAAAATAGCAGGAAGTTTGTTTACACGTTGATTAGGGCCCGCGGAGAGCTTTCGCTGCTGTTGCAGTTAGGTAACGGTGGGCAGTCGCGCGGAGCTTGTGCTTGGGGTGCGCTGGAATAATTTGGTTTTGTTATAGTTCGAAATTGCCGCTCGTCGCACGAAAATTGTTACCGCACCATGGGAGTTATTCGAAATGGAGCGAATGTGAAGGACCCGTTCAACGGAACAGCCAGCTACGATGTCCTTGACGGGTGAGTACCGTCGGTCGCGCGATTCCACTGAGTTTCGCTGTGGTGGTCGCTGCAAGGCAGCTGTTACTAGGGCCCGCGGAGCG
>JARKHS020001318.1:0-29287 GCA_030143305.2 Amblyomma americanum | reverse complement strand
TTGAAAGGAATTTGTCACCACATCGCAAACTGAGGGCATTTTAATGCCGCTTGACACGCAGTAAATGAACTTTCTTACAATGAGCTGGCAGTTTCATGCTGACATATTTCACCACTGCTAGTTATGTCATTCTTATCCTGAATTTATAGTTTCATGTCCGCTATCAATATATTTGGTGTCCCCACGTTCAATCGCAGTTTCATTTGAGAAATACTGGTATTCGGTGTAGCCCGGAGCCTCTGGTTAGGTGTAACCATTTCTGGGTTTATGACAATTTGTACGAAATTTTTACGCATGCACCAAAAGTAAAACAGGCCACGCGATCAGAGACAAAAGTGCTTTCCGGCTTGTTTAATCAGCGGACGATCGTGCAGACAGATAGGGAACCTGCGGACCCATCCTGAAGTTTTCATGCATGCCTTACCGTCGGCACTGGCGCAGCCGCGCTGTTTGCATCAGTGTCCTTCATGGACGCTTTTATTGCCTGATGCATGAATTTGCCGCTGGCACGCCGCATTTCGGTGGTTGAAGAACAACCGCGAAACGAAGTGTTTACCATGGCAGGCACGTGAACACGCAGCCTGAAAGAGGTCGCATTGGTGTCGAAGCAGAACGTGCAGGCCGACAAAGACTTTGGGCACGATGTGTGCCAACCAAATAACCTCTGAAAGAGGCCTTAAATCGCCATTAACGAGCAGTAAAGAAAAACCGCGGCTTCACGGATGCCAGCGGTAAGGCGAGCATCTAGTACTGGGAATGGTTTAATGCAGTTAGACCGAGTAAAGGTGCAAACGCAGGAGTTCATTCTTTAATTAGAGGGGACACTTAAGCTCCACCTGAAAGGTATGACGCGATTGCTTTAGTGGGTTATTGCCTGTTTATGCCGGATTGGTCATTCTCTACTTAACATTCATAAATGGCGGCGAGTCCTCGTGCCACTACCAGCGCAGTGGCGCAGCTGTTAAGCGATGCACCACTTCACTGGCAGGTGGCTGTTCCTATCACAGAAACTGGTAGTGATTGTGCTATCTGTGTTGTTCTTCCCAAGCAGCCACTCGCGACGAGTCTTAATTAACTGCCACCTGCCAGGGCAGGTTGTGATGACAAAACAACGTTACGTGACCTTGGTGGCGCGACGTTCTCTTCCCATTGGCTGCAGCTTGCTCGACGTTCCTCCGAACTTACCCGAGCTTACCCGAGTAACTCGAACAAGCTCGTAGTTCGGAGCACAGGACAAAACAACAAGATGACAAGATTTTTGCTCGGGGCTGGTAGGTTCGGAGTATCGCTTTCGCACTGCAACTGCAGGATGCGTCCGGCGGACCCTCTATGTAGGTATGCATTCGCTTCTGCTACTAGAACGCGCTGGGAAGCGGTTTTTAGACTGCTCGCGTTCTGCGTTTTACTCTAGGGGCACTTACCATGCATATAAAAAATAAACAGCTAGTGTTATACGGTGAAAAACTGACCGATTCGCTCTCTTCGTGCCTGTATGTACTACTTAGCGGAAAAATATCGTTTTCTTTCGAAAAGACATCGTTACAAGGAGTAAAGTGAGGCACTTTGAGGGCGTCCGTTCGACCTGGCTGACTAACGGCACAATGTATATGCCAGATGTCTTCGAAAACAGTATTTTTTAAAAACTTTTCACTGAAACCTCAATTATTTTAAAGAGGCAAAAATACCCAATGGACTGCCAGCTCAAAATGTCAATAGCTCGCCCTATAAAAGCTAAGCACATGAAAATACAGCGCTCCTCCATTGAGCTCGTCGTCATACGCAGGTCGCTACAACAGAGATTAAGGTGGACTGCTACGAGACGTTGGCTGCGAGGTTCGGCCTGCTGCTCGCCTCGGAGAGTTCCGTCGCATTCTTCCCGCGCGACTTCCGGTGGGAGGTTGAGGCGTTCCTCAGAGGTCTGCTAGGCGTCCTCAGAGCGGCCGCAGTGAAGACGCCCTGGCTCAACGACAAGGCAAAAGCAACCATTACCAAGAAGATCCTTGATCTTGATGTAGGCGCATTAATTATATATACCCGCTTCCACCTATAAGACAGAAAGGACGCTATTATAAACTTCATCATAAGTACGACTGCTACTGCACGATTCGAAACAAAAATAACAATCCAAGGCATCGTTCATCCTTATGTGGCAGTTCTTGAAAATAACGAGACCATAAATTGCACATTTCGTCATATTCGCTTCACTTCGGCGCGCAGCGCTCTCGCATTGTCGTAATGGAATGAATTTGATTTTATGTGCGTGAAAAGGGCTGCTTAGAAAAGAGCATCAAGAAAATGCTTTCTGGTTTTTTCAAGCCGGGTTCGAGGATTCGCTGTCGACGCATTTCACCCCAGAGAAGCCGAGCACTTGGCCATGAGAAAAGTGGTACAAAATAGAAGACTTGGAAATGAACGGCGGCTATGAACATCGGACCCCGCACCTACAGAGTACGAAGCAGATGCTCAGGTCACTGGGCCCGCATTGGGGTTTCGCATTCTTGTTGAGACCAGCGGAATAGCTTTCATTAGTCCGGTAACTTTCTCTTTAATCCGTTCGACCTGCTACGCGCAACGTGCTAAATATTGCATCTACCGTCTACACTGATCAATGCTCTAATAGTTGCCCTCTGGTTCATTTTATACCGATTTTTTTTTCACCTTCGAGCTTGCGTTCCATAGCTGCGCGGTTTTGTCATTCATATTAGTCAGGTAACTGAGGCATCCAGAACCAACTTTCCCTCTTGCAGCACTTTCACCTGTCCTAGCAGACGCAAGACGCATAACAAGAAAGCGATCCCTCCTTTCGTTAAACCACTTTCTAAAAACGTATCTTATCTGTCCTGTAAGTAGCGTAGTGATGGCCAACCGTTATGAGAATCCCCGTGGTATGCTGGAGGTGATGCTTTCGATGTCATGTACCGTCGCTAACCACCGGTTTTCACATGAGTACCAGCTTCCTCCTCATCCGATGCTGAGCTAATTTAGGGAGAAATTGCTAGCCTTTGCCCCCCCCCCTCCACTTTGTGAAGAGTGAGTGCGGCTTTCCACCTAAACTGCTTCTACATAATTAAATCGAAATTATCCTTCTGTATATGCGCTACGAAGAAGTTCTCTCTTTCGTCTCCAAGGAAGTTTACCTGTACTTGAACTCCTATTTTCACGTGCCACTTTCAAAGTCTAAACCTTTCCCCAGTTCATGAAATCGTGGTCGAAAGCCTGATGTATAAATTTCCCCTTCATCAGTTTTCATGCATATTATTATTGGTAACCAGCAGCTTCAGAAACAAACACCTGCTACGGGCTAATTGAAGTGCAGCGTTTGAGCCTGCGCTGTTCTTTTCTTTAATGGAGAGAATAAAATTATAGACTTGATAAAGCAGGTTTGCGAACACCTTTAAGTAAATTATCCTCATGCAACTAAGTGCAGAAGTCTCATCACGGTCATTCAGGTCAGTTGGCAGTGTGTATGCAGAGCACCCCATTTTCTAGCGCAGCACCTTCACTGTCCTTCACCACTGTTGAAGTAATAAATCTTCTAACCAATGCATTCTTCCTGATTTTCTGCGTTACCATTAGTAAAAACACAAGATTTCCGCGTCAAGCATTGGTTGGTTTTTGAATGTCCAGTATGTCATGAACTGCCATACTGCCAGTCAAACATTTTGTTTCAAACTGCTGGAACAGTACTTGCCTGCCCACTCATACTTTTTTAACATCAGAACAAATTTAAGCTAATTACTGCTGCATCCTACGTTCCCAAGGTGGCACTCTGGCCTCTGGAAGTGGACGACTCCAACGAGACCCTATGGCAGCTCTACGCGGACTTCTGCATCTCGTGCCATCCTCGTAGCAGTACAGTGAGAGTCCGACCATCGCAGAACAGGACCGCGGGCAGCAAAGACCGACTGACGCTGACAGACTACTGGTGGAACGCCCACGCAAGGTTTTGGAACCTGACCTCCCCGCAGCGAGAGCTGATGCAGCTACAGTGGCAGGGAGACTCGCTGGAAGCTTTTCTATACGAGCCCCTGAAGAACCAGCTGCGGATCTCTCACGCCGCTCTGCGCTCCCCGCTCTACCACTCAGAGAGCGCAGAGCTGAGTGCGGCGAATTTCGGAGGACTCGGAGCCGCCTTCCTGGTCAACGCGCTGCAGATGTTTGTGCGGCCGGTGAGTGTGCTTGGAATTGTGAGTGCCTCAAAGGTCGAGGACGTTCATGCTCCTGGAAAACGTTTGCGCCTGTTTGTCAGCCAGAGGCTTGCATGTTTCATATGTTCATGCAAAGATTGTTTTGTGTTGAACCTTTGCACTAACGCTTCTCATGTGTCGTTTATAGCAAAGAGTTTCTGAATGCACATGTCGTTGATGTCACAGAATTCTCAAAGCTTCGTGATTTTGTGCATCCAAAGCGTTTTCAGCCTTTTGTCTTCGAAAGTTATGAGCTATATTCCATGGGTCAGTCTCCAGAGAAGTCTGGAAGTAACACGAGGATATATTCTCTTTTCTTCCACTGTACCCATTTTGAGATATTTGAACAGTATTTCTTTGTTGCCAAGTAGCTACATCACCGATAATGCTGATCGTAACTGCTCGAGGATGACCGCTCAGGTCTGAGGTAGTCTCGAGAATGAACGCTCGGATTCGAGGTAATTAGTGCGAGAGCATGTTCAGGAAGCAGCACGCGCGTGACTCTGTTCCAAATTATTCCGCTGACTAGTTCCCCTTGCAGACCGCCATGTTGGCTCAGTGGTTATATTGCCCGGCAGCTGCCCCCAGAAAAACGGATCTGATCCCGGCTGCGGTGCTCGCATTGTGATGGAGGCCAGTGGTCCTTGTACTGTGCAATGTCAGTGCGCGTTAAAGAGCCTCATGTGGTTGCAATTATCCGGGGCCCTTCACTACGGCGTCTCTCGTAACCCCAGAAGCCTTGGCGCCTTAAACTTAGCAAATCCTAATAACGTCTGGATTGTGGTCAGACCATTAGACTAAGATCTTTCCGGTTGCGCCTTTAACTGTCTGGCCCGCACCCAGCAAGAATCTACACGAAATAGTAAGCTTACTTGGCAGACAGGCTGCTCTTTTTTATTGACAGTTCCTGGTAAGATTTGGATAGGAAGAAGTTTTCTACAAAACGCAAATATTGTAAACCGAAAAATTGGTTAGTCTTGCTCTGCAACTTTGTGGGTACAATCTCGGGAGACTTTCTTCTTGATACCGCTTCGATTGGGTATGTCCTTTGTTTCATAACACGGCTTATGACATGAAATTCAAAGGACCACTGAACCTAGACTTGGTGCGCATGAGCCATTGCAGACATTGTCCCAAATAAACGAAGATGGCGCAGATGGATTAAAGGTATCGATGTAAGCACTTCGCTTCATGGCTGGACACGAGTGCAGGCTAAGGACACCGACATCGACAATGTCTTGGGCAGCTGGCCGGATATTGGCGGCATTGTGGAGGCGGCAGAAAAGCTCAACTGCAGCGCGGAGTTTCTCCCAAATATTCGGGACATCGTCGCCTTGGGCCTGGCCTGGCACGGAATGAGGAGCGAAGCTCATGCTTCCAGAGGAGACGGCAGCAAGCGTAAATCGCGTTCCAGTGTGGCCATCAAAGACGACCACCGTGTAGAACATCTCTACAACGAAGACCAGCTGTTCTTCCTGACCTACTGTAGGAGCAGGTGCGCTTACCATTATTCTGGTGTCAGTCAAACACTGCTATACCTTCAAGTGGTAGTAGGCCCCGAGCATAGTACCTCAGCGGTTTCACATTTTCTAGGTTGTTCGCAAAATACAACCTTTGTCCGTAAAGTTCCGATACTGAGTCCGTTAAAAAAATGCATGTAATATTGAAATCATTTGTGCAGCACTCCTTCGAAATAGTCTCCCTTGCTGTCTATACACAGCTTCCAACGCTTCTTGAGGTCTTGGAAACAGTTGGAAAACGCTTCTTTTGGCAGGGCTGTCAGCTCCTTTGTCGTGGCGTCTTGAATGGCCTCCGCGCTCCTCATCCAGCGACCTTTTAGGGCTCTCTTCACACGAGGAAACAGGAAAAAATCGCATGGGAAGAGGTCAGGCGAGTATGGCGGATGGGGAAGCCTAGTAATTCTGTGTTTGGCGAGAAATTTTGTCACGCTGAGAGCAGTGTGCGGCCTTGCGTTATCGGGAAGAAGGCTCCATTGTCCAGATGCCAATAAGTCAGGGCGACGGCATCGCAGTGCATCACGCACGTGTTGGAGCACGCGGATATAAAACTCCTGATTCACCGTCTGCCCTTGTGGTACGAACTCGTGGTCTGACACCTCTGGCATCGAAAAAAACTCTCAGCATCGTCTTTGTTTTGGTCTTCTGTCGCCGCACCTTTGTCGACACCGGAGAGCTTGCGGACCACAATTCGGCGCTCTGCCTCTTTGAGGATCGTATTGAAAACACCATGCTTCGTCTTCAGCAATGATGCTGTCAACGAATGCTGCATCCTTCTCTGCCTCGGAGACCAAATCAGCGCTCAATGATGTCCGAGTGTCCTTCTGGTCATGTGTGAGGAAGTGCGGCACAAGTCTGGCATTCACCTTTCGTTTCCCCCAGTTCTCACGAAAAATTTGGTGCCATGTTGTCTTACTTATGTCGAGAACATCTGATAGCATGCGGACTGTAACGGTGCGGTCTTGCTGTACGAGTTCCCTGATCCAAGCCACGTTGTTGCATTTCGTGAGGTTGAGGGCGCCCCTGCCTTGTGTCGTCTTCCACCGACGTTCACCCCGAAACGAACCTCTTGTGCCACTCGAAAACTCGCGCCCGCGATAATGTCTCGTTTCCGTAAGCGTCACGAAGGAGCTCATACGTCTTGTGACTGTCTTTCCAAGCTTCACACAGAATTTTATGTTTACACGCTGTTCGAGGTGGTCGTCCATCTCTCCCCATTCCCTCACAGTAGAATGCGCAGACGACAAGTGAAAACGTATTTTTCTACATCTAGTGCCGTCTAGCGGCTGCCACAGCAAATAACATAAATAGCTTAGGTTAGAAGGAAAAGGTGGCGCTACACATACGCACCAACATTTGTTTTTGGGGAGTCATTCCTAAAAAAAGAAAACAAATCAGTCTCGAAACTTTACGGACAAAAGTTGTGTAACGCTCAGTAGCAGGATATTCCGGAATTAAATGGCGAGAATGGGAGAGGCCGAATGGTAGCGAGACGCGGGATCTCTTTTCGAGGTAGACGCGAAGCCAACTAATTCGCACATGAGCCAAGCATTTAGACATTTGAACGGTGGCTGCCTCCAGGCTCATCGATGGCTTTGAACGCTGTCCCCCTCGGTAATTTTGTTAAAACCAAGCAAGGCATGGTCATTTTCTTCTGGAGTTGAATTATGATTGAGCTTGCAATCAAGATGCAAAAAAAGCCATTCTACAATTCAAGCACCTTTCGACACCATCTCAGAAGAATTTGCAAGCTTGAAATCACAACAGACCTGAATAGGGATCTTAATTAGGAATGTTGAGCGGTCTTGTGCACCAAAAATGCGCAAAATTTTTCTTTTTTTCGTCTCTACTGCTCTCAGGTGTGCAGAAATCGGGCATGTCGGCAGTCAGCGTACCCGAAACTGCAACGCAGCAGTACGCAGCATCCGGGACTTCGGTCGCACGTTCAACTGCAAGCCCGGATCACCCATGGTTCCCGAAGACACGTGCGGCGTCTCCGACTTCTTCTGACGCTGACTTCAGCACGACAGAGAATATGAATTCGCAGATGCTTTTTTTTCTTTTTTTCTTCGCGATCCTGATGCGGTGATATATGTTCTGTTTCTTCTCTTCATCCCTTATTAGCCACCAGAGACGTTTCTCCTTTTGCCTCGGAATGTCGATTTTGTGGGACTTGTTAAGTTTTTGTGAGACACTTGCCTGAATGTCAAGATTTATCTGTGTAACGAATTACTGATTATGCACGTCAGCGACATTGCTAAAATTTGCGACGGCCTTTTAATGTATCTGCCGTGACCTTATGCGATGAACGTATGATGACAGTTTTGAAAAGCAAACGCGCGCAGCATACATTTGTGGGTGATGTGTTTTCGTTTTGTGATCAAACTATCAAACATACCAGGAAACAGGTAGGTTTCTGTACCTAATTTCCATAAGCCTTCAGATCGCGCCTACAAGGCGAACCACGCAGTGCTATCCTGTTCAAAAGGAGCGTCGATTTCTTATACAGACATCTCAAAGAAATGCATGCTGGCGCACTGCCATTCTTCGTGAAGCAACACCCTATTCGGCAGTTCTGTTGGGGAGACATTTTTGCGTGCCTCAAAACCATTCCTCTCCTTCTGCATTTATAATGCAAGCGAGATTTTATCCGTTCAAAAAGCTGGAAACATTTTACCACTACTTCGATCCCGTAGCTATATATTCACGGCGGCTTTAGGAGCTTCACCGCTGCGCGTGAACTAACCACAGCCATCTATGTCACATCCCTATGAATGAAATGTCTTCAAAAGTTTCCAAATACGGCATAACTGGAATACTGTTCTTATCGGCCCCGTGATGAGGTCATAATTTGTATAGTTAAAAGGCGCTGCAATTTCCTCCCTGGCTGTAGGTTTGTGTTTAGACGAACGGAGCCTCTTACAGAGCTACCACTCTTGAAAGACAGAATCTGGCTAACAGACTGGTTGCACCCAAATCAAAGTCTGCCCCCATTATCAAGGGCCATGGCAGCCGCCCCTCTGGCCCAGTGGTTATGGCGCTCGGTTGCTGACCCGAAATACGCGGGTTGGATCCCCGCCGCGACGGTCGAATTTCGATGAAGGCGAAATTCTAGAGGCCCGTGTACTCTGCGATGTCAGTGCACGTTAAATAACCCCAGGTGGTCGAAATTTCCGGAGCCCTACACTACGGCGTCGCTCATAGCCGCAGTCGCTTTGTGAAGCTAAACCTTTGTAAACCAGAAAACATGGGCCATGGCCAAGGTAAATTCCTCGAACCGAAGGCGCGATGGCTGAGCGTGTATAGTCGCAGCTAATCCACAGGAAAGTTACAGCCAGCGAAAATGTTAGCGCAAGAAAGTTGAACGTTAGAGCGCTCGGCTACTGATCCGGAGTTCCCGGGTTCGAACCCGATCGCGGCGCCTGCGTTTTTATGCAGGCAAAACGCTAACGCGCCCGTGGGCTGTGCGATGTCATTGCACGTTAAAGATCCCCAGGTGGTCGAAATTATTCCGGAGCCCTCCACTACGTCATCTCTGTCTTCCTTTCTTCTTTCATTCCCTCCTTTATCCCTTCCCTTACGGCGCGGTTCAGGTGTCCAACGATATATGCAACAGATACTGCGCAATTTCCTTTCCCCAAAAACCAATTATTATTATTAACGTTTCCACAGAGGGGTGTTTTTCGTTGTGCTCTCTATCCTAGTCGTCCACATCAAAGGATGTGAAGGCTTCTGATTCCGATGAGGCAGGAATCTGCCTCTCCTTCCGATCAACTGAGCATCTCATGTAGAAGAGGTATAGTTAGCGCCATGCTTCCCAATCAGGCGGAGAAACCTGTGTAGCTGTTATCGCACTGCATTTGCAGAATCGTCTTGTAGCGGCGATAGCTGTCTATAATTGCATTCTTTTTCTGCTTAAATGGTGATTTCCTGAAATTAAATTTGTGTTTTTGTGTTTAGAATATGGTAATTAATGAATAAAGACCAATTTCTATCTCTCCTCAATAACGCTCTGATTGCAACGCTATGTATAGGGGCAAAGCCTATTTTTCCGCACGTCATCATCCATCCATTACCTTTATGCATTATCACCGCTGAAATGTGCAGGTACGTCTTACAATAAATGCTTGCCATTACTTATAATTTCTTTAATGGTGCCTTCCTTGTCCACCTGACTGAAAAGGTTCCAGATCTGTTTATAAATACAGTTCTAAATAGCTAATTACACTGCTTTACCACCCTCCTATCTGTCCCGCCTTTTTCAATGCAGTATCGGTCTAAGCTACCCTCTCTTCATGATTTTTCTGCAATTTTTGAGGCTATTATTTGACTTCCCCATGGTAAGAAGTCGCACTGTATCCTGTGTGTCCAATGCATTTATCAGACGAAGAAGAGGTTGACGTGAGCTGGGACAGGGGCCCGTGTCTGCTCCAATTCCTCCAGAGGCCAACTACAACAACAGGCGAACGGATTCCAGCGCTACAAATTCCATCCAGCCGAGAAAAGTGGTTAACCAGAACCAGGTTCCCCTCCCAATGGCCGGTATGAACGCCATGATGAATCCTTTTCAACTCTTCAACCAACTAAATCAGAACGCTCCTTGGTGGGTCGCAAGAAGACATCCGGAGATCCTCGGAGACACCGCTTACTCCAGCTTGAGGTTATTTGAGAACAGGTGCGCTCCAAAGGGTGCCCGCCACAGTCTCGTAGACCTAAACCTACGCCCACCGAAATGGAACCGTTTGCAGCTTCCACCCTTCGAGAAGAACTTATACAGGGAGCGTTCGTCCACTACCCAGCGATCGCTTGCTGAAGTTCGCGCCTACCGCGAGGCCAACGGCATTTCGGTACAAGGACGCGGTGTGCCCAAACCCTTCCTTAACATTGAGGAGGCCGGCTTCCCTGAAGACCTGGTGGAAGCCATTCAAAGTCTGAAGCACGGCACCTTCAGCAGACTCCAAGCCCAGTGCTGGCCAGTGGCCCTCAGTGGCAGGGACCTTTTCGCCATTGTCAAGGACGAAGGTGAGGGGAAGACCCTGGGTTATCTGCTCCCGGCCATCGCTCACATTGAACACCAGCGACCCATCGAACCCAGCAGTGGACCCGTTGTTCTTGTGCTGACCGAGTCCCGTCAGTGCGCGCGAGCGGTTGAGCAGGTTGTACGCGACCTCCAGAAGTACACGCGTGTTCGAGTCATGTGCCTCTGCTCTGGCGCCCCGAGAGAGCAGCAGCTAAAACAGCTGGAAGAAGGCGCAGAGATCTGCGTCGCAACGCCCCGTCGCCTTGTGTCCTTCATGGAGGAATGTAAAGTTAACCTGCGCCGCTGCACTTACCTGGTGGTGGACGGCGCCGACCACATGCTGGCTGTGGGCTTCGAGAGGCAGCTGCGCGTTATTGCTGATAACATCCGGCCCGATCGCCAGACGCTTTTGTGGGCAGGCTCCCGGACAATGCGCATGGAGTATATGGCCGAAAAATTGCTCACTGAGCCCGTCACTGTCACAATCGGGGCGTCCCAAGGTTTCCACGACCGTCGAGTCGAGCAATTCTTGGTAGTGTGCGAGAAAGGGGAGAAAGAGAGACACCTCACTGACCTCTTCCAGGGGGTACCATGGGATGAGGACGACAAAGCTATCGTGTATGTCGAGATGAGGCAAACAGTGGATAGTCTGGTGTTGAGCCTGAAACACCAAGGCTTTTCTGCCGTCGCTATCCACGGCAAGATGACCGAGGAGGAGCAGGAGTGGGCGCTGAGTGCCTGGCGGTTTCACAAGGTGGCGGTTCTGGTGGCGACCGATGCAGTGGCACGGCACATAGATGCAGACGGCGTGCGCTTGGTGGCCAACTACGATTACCCTCGATACGCAGTCGACTACGCTCGCAGGGCTAAGCTAGCCGTTCGTGCTGATGGGTCTGGCATGGTGCACACTTTCCTCGCGCCCACCGACCGCCGCCGGGCTAAGGAGTTGATTGCGATTCTCCGCGAGTTCAAGCAAGTCCCTTCACCCGAGCTCTTGAAGTTCGCCAATAGCTATGGGTCAGCTGTGAAGCCAGCCTCCCATCCCGGTAAGGTTTCGTGCTATCGGATGGTGCACGAATACTAGCGATGGCTCAGGGAGTTTGGATGAAAAAATTATAGCAAGAACGCAGTGCTTCCCCCTGTCGAAGGACACCACGTGATTGGATTCACTCACTGGGCGGTCTAAAGGCTGCAAAGAATAAAGTCAAAATTCGATCCGGAATCTAGCTGCCCTGATGTATTTTACTGAATTCAATTGAGTATCGGGCACAACCGGAATTCCGCCATGCAAAGGGGAAGGTTGCGCCTGTGGCAACGCCTAAATATTGCCTTCTGGATTTGGTCTGAGATGAAAACCGATAATTAATAATTCAAGGTATTTATATTGAAATTCAGAGATTGTGCAAGAAACGGCAATTCGAAATCGGCCCCCCTGCGTGCTGATGGTGCTTCCCGCGTTACTGCCTAACGGAACATCCGTTAGATGGGACATATACCTATATCCAGTGTTTAAAATAACCATTATGGTGTTGTAGAGTACGGCTCGGTTTACCAATCCTTACCTTCCTTTCTTTGTGAACCCCCGCGGTTGCTGAGTGGTTATGGCGCTCGGCTGCTGGGCCGAAAGACGCGGGCTTTATCCCGGCCACGGTGGTCGAATTTCGATGGAGGCAAAATTCTAAAGGCCCGTGTACTGTGCAATGTCAGTGCACGTTGAAGAACTCCAGGTGGTCGAAATTTCCGGAGCCCTTCACTACGGCGTCTCTCATAGCCTGAGTCGCTTTGGGACAAACACCCATAAACCAAACCAACCTTTCTTTGTGAATTTCTGAACAATATTACAAACTCCACATTATTCACAAAACTAAACGCAAAAATTCTGTATTAACCACTTTGTATTCACTGAGAGTCCTTCCTGTCTGATGGAAAAAGAGGGCAAAGTTATCGTGTTTATAAAAATGAGGCAGACCGGGGATAATGTGGTGGTGAACATGTAGGATCAGGACTGGTCTTCCGTAGCTAACCAAAAGAAAAAGAAACTACAAAGAAGCGTGACTTGTCATTTGGAGGAGTTCCGGATCCACTGTTGTGCTCCTCTTTTTTTTCCCGCTGCTGTTACTTGTTGGACGATGGGATGGCAGACAATATAGTGCGGGGAAGGAGAGATAAAAGTGTAGCCGATAAATGCGTACCTCAATTAAGACTACCCTGCGATATCAATGTTTCTAAATGATTCACACACAGTCG
This sequence comes from Amblyomma americanum, assembly GCA_030143305.2. Taxonomy (NCBI): domain Eukaryota; kingdom Metazoa; phylum Arthropoda; class Arachnida; order Ixodida; family Ixodidae; genus Amblyomma; species Amblyomma americanum. The sequence continues at coordinate 16,316 of JARKHS020001318.1, read as the reverse complement.
AAATTTATCTATTGCGCTAGCGTATCAGTCCTCTTTCTCCTTTATCCCTTCTGTGACGGCGCTCGCCGTGACTGAGCTTTCCGTGATTTCACCTTCGAGAGAATTGCAATTGTGTTGCTACTAAAACCTTTGTTGGCTCACACATTTAAGAAAATGCTAGCTAAATATATCGCCTCATTAAACTGATTTGTCAAAGGTCTCTCTCGCAGGATGAATAAGAGTTACGGTTAAAGAAAATAGTGAGTAACGTTTTTCCTCTCTCCGCCTCGAAATTTGCGTTATGGCAACGCCTGCAGTTATGCTCCTGAATATGCAGCGCCGTCCTTTTTTTTACAGCTCGTCCACTGTCCACCAGCATCCGCCCATAGGCGCTCGGCACGGAAGGCATTCATTATCGCATCTTTCCGGTGCAGCTGCTGGCTAATCAGTTAAGCCGCTCATGAAGTATAGTATAGAGAGGTTATGTGCTCGTTCGGCTCCCTTCTTATCGTAGGTTCAAACGATACCGACTTTCTTTTTTAATCCTCCTTAATGTTATTTGTGACTGATTGCATTTTGTCGTGTTTCCTGGCAGCCGTAGAATTATGGCAGTCTATAGAGGTCGCTAGTATGGAAGGAGCTATAACATACGTTTATGTCAGCCAGTGAATGTAGCTACGTAGCTTACCTGCCTGACAGCAAAAGGGCATAGACTGCCAAACTGAGTCATTCTTTTTTTTTTCTCTTATACACTTATTCCCAATGCCCGTGAGGGCTTTTCAGGTCCTACAAATTTTGTATTTCCATTCTGCAAGGCTGCCGTCAACCAATTGCAGACCATTTACCACAGCTTTAACAGCTAAGAATAAACTTCTGTGTGTCCATACAGAATTCTGGACAAAAGCATCCGAGCGAGAAACCGTTTATGAACGCAATGTTTTCATATAATGAAGCTAGTTAACTCGGTCGTCGCGACTAAAACCACTGCACACCACGATTATGTCCAGGCGCTGCGAAGCACTCCCAGCGCTCTCAAAAATTGCACCGGTCTGCAGCTAAATTCCTACGCCCGGTTGTTGCGGCGGTGGCAGCTATAGTGACATACGCCCACATCTCTGTGTATTCGTTTGCGTCTTCCTACACACGAAACGCCTTAAAAACGTCTTGATACACCTCCAAAGTCTACAGTCGGCTTGCGCTAGATCAAACGTCTTATAAACGTTAGCAGCAAGTCGTTTTTCCAGAAATTTCTCTAATGCTTCTATGCCGAGTCCTCACGAGGATGTGCGTTCAAGCTTCAGTTGGCAGAAAGTTGCTTGGATTAAAGCTGTTGTACATCGCGGCAATTATTTGAACCTTCGCGCGTTTTTATTTGTCATTGAATAAAACATGCAAGTACGGCACAAACTATTATATAGATGGCTCTGCATTACTCCAATTTTGGCAAGGTGCGCTAAAGAGGAATCTGAACTAGTTTTTTTTTTTTGCTGCCGGAACTCTATCTACACGTTCCGGGCATTCTTATAAACTTCGAATTATTGTCCTGTGCGGCCGATTGTCCTAACTAAATCGAATTAAACGTCCCGGCTCCCGCCTTTTTTTTTAACTCAGCGCGGCAGGTAGGAGTCAACCAACTCGTCCGCCAGCCCCGTGGCGGCTTCCGCTCTGCCATCGGCGGAGTGATATGTAAATAAAAGAGTCCACGTGCATTTTTATTTCCGCGGGCCTGATTTGCGGCCATATTGTCTGTGACTGAAACTATGTCTGTGGCTGAAACTGTTTAGTCAGAAAAACCTAAAATAACTGCGAAAGCGAAGCCGCCACTGGACTGGCTGAAAGGCAATCCACGCGTTGGTTGACTATGCCTACCCACCTTGAGTTCAAAAAAACGCGGGAGCCAGGACGTTTAATACGATTTAATTAGGGCAATCAGCCGTACAGGGCAATAACTTGGTCTCTAAGGATGCCCAAACTTGTAGAAGGAGTTCCCGCGGTAAAAATTGTAGGCCGCTTAAGCTTCGTACCCGCCGCGGTGGCTCAGTGGTTGGGGCGCTCGGCTACTGATCCGGAGTTCCCGGGTTCGAACCCGACCGCGGCGGCTGCGTTTTTATGGAGGAAAAACGCAAGGCGCCCGTGTGCTGTGCGATGTCAGTGCACGTTAAAGATCCCCAGGTGGTCGAAATTATTCCGGAGCCCTCCACTACGGCACCTCTGTCTTCCTTTACTCCCTCCTTTATCCCTTCCCTTACGGCGCGGTTCAGGTGTCCAACGATATATGAGAAAGAGACTGCGTCATTTCCTTTCCCCAAAAACCAATTCTATGAGCTTCGTCTTTAAGAGTGAGACGCGACAGCGTGTGGCAGCGCTGCCGAGGAGTACACGGAACGCCATCGCCCGTTCGGCGCGACGCGTGGATCGTTGGACAATTTAAGGAAAGGACGCCTGTCTCACCTATCTCGACGGACACCCGAACCTGGCCGTAAGGGAAGGAAAATGAAATGAACAATTGCTTTTAAGGAAAAGAAATGACGCTTGTCTCACATTTCTCGCTGGACACCCGGATCGCGCCGTAAGAGAAGGAAAAATCGATAGAACGATCAATCAATTCATTAATCAAGCAATACATCCATCAATCAATCCTTAACGCTGTCGCGTTAAAATCCCTTCCCTTACGGCGCGGTTCAGGTGTCGACCGAGATGCGCCATTTTTCGCTCACGGCCAAAGATGCCGACGCCACACCGGCTTTTCTGCGACACGGGCTCCTTAACGTTGTCGCGTTAAAAAGAGTTCAGATTCCTCTCTAGTGCACCTTTAACTTTTGAAAGAGCAGGAGCACCGCAGCTAAAACCGCTCTCAGGGTATATATACATCCAGTAAGGCGGGACTTGGCATGCTGGTCTGAAAGCCGGCGATAGTCGCGCGAGTGCTGAAATTTGTTTCATACCGTAAAATGGGGTTACTTTGTGACTGCAGGAGTTACTTTGTGCCACGCGCTTGGTTTTTGTATTTTAAATCTCGCGCCACGAACAGGTGCCGCCAATAAGCTACGAGCCACTCAACAGGCTCGCCTGACATGTGGTGCCATCTAGCGGCAGCCGGCCGAAGTTCCCGCGCTCCGAAGCTACTCTAGTCGCCGACAGGTTGAATCGTGTTTCAGGGCGCATTGCTGAAGCACCGTAAACTTTGTGTGCTCGACCCGTCTGCACGAGAAAAATAGCGAAAACAGGTATGTAATTCTGATTGCTAATATGTAGGCTACAATAATCTGTAATATAAGTTTAATCAAGTCATGTTTGTTTAGGTTTACAGAAAGGAAACTCAGATGCTGATACTTCGCGGGGTAACTTTGTGACACGCCAACTGTCACAAAGTTACCCCGCTCTGTTTTTAATTTAAATTATATGTTGTTTTTTTGTATTTTTCAGCGTTTAAGAGAGATGAGGAATTATAAACGGAAGCTTGGTGGACGGCCGTACCAAAATTATGGCCAAGAAACGTTGAATAATGCCGTTCAGTTGGTCCTTTCAAAGAAATTGTCATTGAGGGCAGCATCTGAAAGGTTCGTGAGTACTATTAAAACATCTTTTTTTTCTTGTTTTTAGGTCCTTACCTACGCATTACCGTTACGTATGTCTTATGTGTTGTTTGTTTTTCCTGTTAGGTTCAATATTCATCGGAACACCTTGTGGTTGAAGACCAAACAGGCTCGGGGTTTACTCGATCGACCGGCTCAAAAAGTTGGTCGCCAACCTGTTTTTACGGAAGAGGAGGAGCAGAGGTTGATTGCTCATGCAATCGCAATGTCTTCCTTTGGCTTCCCAATGACAAAGTTTGACTTGCGTTGTGTGGTGAAGGCGTATCTCGACCGAACGGGAAGAAAAGTGTCCGCCTTTAAAGATGGCAACTTTCCCGGTAAGGAGTGGGCAAACTCTTTTATAAAACGCCACAAAGATATCCTCTCTGAACGCGTGTCAAAAAACATCACATATGCAAGGGCCTCAACGGATGCAGAAGTGATTGACACGTTTTTTGGCCATCTGGAGAAAGAGCTAGCTGGTATTCCGGGCGAGAACATTTGGAACTACGACGAAACAAATGTACAGGATGATCCAGGGAGCCAAAAAGTCATAACTAGAAGAGGAGCTAAATATCCAGAAAAAATTCAAAACGCATCAAAAGCCTGTACTTCGATTATGGTTTGTGGAAGTGCTGCGGGAGAGTTGGCTCCACTTTACGTCAATTACAAAGCAGAAAAGCTTTGGTCAACATGGACAGAAAATGGACCAAAGGGGGCCCGGTATAATCGAACGAAATCTGGTTGGTTCGATCACCAGGTTTTCGAAGATTGGTTCATGTCACTCATGCTCCCCATATTGAAAAAGCAAGATGGTCCGAAAGCTCTGATCGGTGACAATTTGAGTTCCCACATTAGCCTCGAAGTGCTTCGTCTCTGCGAAGAAAACAATGTGAAGTTCATCGCGCTCCCACCGAATGCGACTCATCTACTCCAGCCTCTCGATGTCGCCGTTTTTCGTAGCCTGAAGATAATTTGGCGTTCACGTTTGGCGGAATGGAAAGAGTCAACCTCTGGAAGCCGCTGCACCTCCGTGCCAAAGGACGAATTGCCCGGTCTACTAAAAAAAATGGCGATCAAATTGCAGGAAAATATTAAAACAAACCTGAAGTCAGGATTCCGGAAGACCGGGATTTTCCCCCTGGACAAGACCGAGGTTCTTCAACGGCTTCCTAAATCAGTCCTCGAGGAAAGCTTGAAATCCATGACAGACGTCGTAGGGGATGTCTTCTTGGAGGAATTAAATAAAAAAAGAAAATAGGTGACTGGAAAGCGGGCCACCAAAAGGAGGAAGATGCTCAACGTCCCAGCGGGGAAAAGCATATCGGTTGCCGAAGTAGAAGAAGCCATCAGGACGGGAAAACCGACAACCGGAAAGAAGGGCAGCTCTTCCTCCGGTATCAGAGCTAGACGACCTAGGAAGAGGTCTTCTCTTGAGGACGACAGCGCAGAAGAAAGCAGTGACAGCGAATCGTCTTCAGATGGTCAGCATGGCGACAACAAAAGGTGGTCGGAAGAAGATACAAGTGATTCCGAGGTACCCTCCGGAAGCAACCTATCGGAAACAGACAGTCCTACCACTTCCATGATTCCAAATACTAGGAACGTCCCGAGGGTCCGCGGTACGGGTTCCGGAGAAATCACTTTCAAGGTGGATGACTTTGTCGTAGTGAACTTCGAAGGGCAACTTTTCCCGGGAAGAGTGACGGAAGTCAAACCTAAGGGGTACATCGTCAGCACTATGGAGAGGTCCAAAAAGAATTGGAGATGGCCGGACCACGAAGACGCTATTTTGTACTCAAAAGAAGAAGTTTTGTACACAATTGAATCCCCTAAGCCGGTAGGCAAGCGAGGCATCTTTGAAGTAAAAGATCTTGATTGAGGAGGTACATGTATGAATAATTTGTAATACAATTGTTATGTTGCCAGAGCAGAAACCAATTGTAGATAATGTAAATAAACTTTTGATGGGGTAACTTTGTGCCAGTCCTTTTTTTCCCAATCATATTCGGGCAAAAACAACGTTGTCACAGAGTTGCCCCACACGACGGGGCAACTTTGTGACAGCTTTTAACCTGGATATAGCCGCTTGTATTAAAGATGCGGATTTGTAGAACATACCGTCGTGTGAGGGAAGGTTTTAGCAACGTTATGTCACTATTCATTCGACTTTATGTTGATAATTGTTCAGCTAGAGCATGAAAATGTACGAAATCTGTCACAAAGTAGCCCCATTTTACGGTATGTTATGAGCTCCTCTTCATTCCTGCTCGGCTGGCCGGCGGTAACGGCGGCGCAAGGAATGCTGCTGTCGCCACAGTCAATGAGAGTTTCTTAGAGAATACCAGGAAGAGGTTTCGTGTTTGGCTTAGCTTGTGTTGCGGCGCCGAAAACGGGTTGTACGTCAAAATTGCTAGTTGCGCCGCGATGATCTCCTCTGTGCGCATATTAAGTTATTTCAATGCTGCGTTTTTCACTTCTTCAATAAACGCAAGTGAAAGTTCGGTGCTAGGCTGCAGCATAGAAACGTTCCCAGCATTTCTTCAAGGCAGTGTTCTAGGGGTTACCGAAAAAAAGTAACTAAATACGTTACTCGTTACGTTAAAGAAACGGAACGCGTTACCGCCCTAAGTTACCTACAAAAAAGGTAACGCGTTATCGTTACCGTTACCGAAAAAAAGTACCGCACGTTACTTTACCGTTGCTTAATTCATGGCCATAAATTTTAAGTTTTCGTCACCTTAAGAACTTAAGATAACAATTTTATAAAGCTCACATTTCCCATATAACATCGAGCCCAAACAACGATTTTACGCGATATCCTGACTTAACGAGAATACTTTGCACAAATGTGCAGGAGCTTAGCAATGTTATACTGGCCTAAAATTGCCTCTAGAGTTACATGTGTTGGATTCTAACTGTGTGGCACATGATGAAGCCATCTTCTGAATGTGGCATTAAACACAAAATGACACTCCATCATCAATTCTAACTTCACAAAGAAAACATCGCTGAACTCTCAGCAAATTTAGAATAATTCTGAAAAGTGTGTGTTCCAAAATGCTCGGCATATGCTTCCACTCTGTAGAGAGTTGTGTGTGTGAGTGGTTTGGGAAGGGGAGGTAGGTGAAGGCAAGTGTGTGAACGCGTGTTCGTGCAGGTGTTCCGTGCTTTATGGCTATTCTTTTTTTTAGTTGGGTGCGTTGCCAAGGGCAGCTGTTTTCTGGCACGCATGCGAGCCCCAACAAGTGTTGTCGGGAGCCCCTGTACATTTTGTTTATTTACATCACTTTAGGTCCTCTGCGCTTTTTGTTTCTAAAAAAGGGGACGGAGTGGGTCACAACTGGAACGAAAAGTAACTAGTAACGTGACACCTCACGTTACCGAAAAATGTTAACGTAAGTACGTTACAGTTCCGAATTCGTAACGAGTACGTTACTAAGTTACCGAAAAATGTAACACGTTACCGGTAACGCCGTTACTTGTAACGCGTTACCGACAACACTGCTTCAAGGTTTGCGACCCGCCGCGGTGGCTCAGTGGTTAGGGCGCTCAACTACTGAGCCGGAGTTCCCGGGTTCGAACCCGACCGCGGCGGCTGCGTTTTTATGGAGGAAAAACGCTAAGGCGCCCGTGTGCTGTGCGATGTCAGTGCACGTTAGATCCCCATGTGGTCGAAATTATTCCGGAGCCCTCCACTACGGCACCTCTCTTCCTTTCTTCTTTCACTCCCTCCTTTACCCTTCCCTTACGGCGCGGTTCAGGTGTCCAACGAATATGAGACAGATACTGCGCCATTTCCTTTCCCCAAAAACCAATTATTATTATTATTCAAGGTTTGCCTCGAACAGACTCGTATTTATTACGGTTGAATCCACATTTTAGGTCCAACAATAGCCAAGCCAAGTAAGATATTTTGTCTTCCCGGCATTCCCGCGCCTCTCCATGGTGAATGAAGTGTAGTGTCACCAGTTTTCCCTCTAGCTATATTGCTGGAAGCTCCGTGGTCACCACCTTCGCATAGTTGGCGCAATCCACTCGCGCGCATTCATCCGTGCTTTCTGCAGGCTGCAGCTTGCCGCTTGACATCGCCCCGCTCGGTGACGATACAGTGCATATATACAGTTCATGTCAACATGGTTTTAACTACTTCAAGCAAAAATAAATATTTCTATAAGTTGTAAGTGCTTATAGCTTTTAATGAAAGTACGAGGCGCAGTTTATTAGTTGCTTTTATGCTGCTGCTATGGTAATTTTTAATTTCAGGAATTTAGCACCTATAAAGTACCTATAGAGTGCTGTAGTGTTAGTGTTATAGTGCAGTAATGTTAATGTTCCATTGTACTGTTACATTCACATTCAGAATTAACATATAACTTTGTTACATAATAATTGGTTTTTTGGGGAAAGGAAATGGTGCAGTATCTGTCTCATATATCGTTGGACACGTGAACCGCGCCTTAAGGGAAGGGATAAAGGAGGGAGTGAAGAAAGAGGTGCCGTAGTGGAAGGCTCCGGAATAATTTCGACCACCTGGGTATCTTTAACGTGCACTGACATCGCACAGCACACGGGCGCCTTAGCGTTTTGCCTCTATAAAAACCCAGCCGCCGTGGTCGGGTTCGAACCCGGGAACTCCGGATCAGTAGCCGAGCGCCCTAACCACTGAGCCAGCGCGGCGGGTATTCGGCCGCCGGCAACTCACCATTCATATACATCTCGTCGACGCCTCCGGCGTACGTCCTGATCCCGCTAAAATTGAAGCGGTATAACACTTTCCTCGTCCACTGTCCCAGAAGGACGTGCGGATTTCTTGGGCCGTGATCCTACTTTCGTCGTTTTATTCAAGATACCCCAAACGTTGTTATATAGAGAATGCTATTTTAATGCTCTAAACAAATATTGCCTCAATATAGTCTCGTTATATAACGTTATATAACGTTAAGAGTCATAACTATAAAACATTAAATATATTTTGAGCACTTATTTCCAGACCTTTACCCACAGTTTTTACAGTAAAGATGTTTTTCAACTAGCAGTACTTTGCAACCACATCTCTTAGATAGTACTCACCATAGATTGTATCCACAGCCCCATTACTTTGTCAGAAAACTGTCTATTTCCCAATCGCCACATCACTCATGGGACATCTCTCAGTTTCATGTTGTGCTGTATAGAGGAGCTCTAGTGCTGCCCTTGTTGTTGGTTCTTGCAAAGCGTTGTTGTGTGCCGTCACAACTGGCGTGCCTGCATGCTTTTGTAGGGCTATTTCACCAATTTCAAGAATGTTACATTTATGCTAGGGGAAGGTTATTCTAATGCTTATATGTAGCATTACAAACACATTAGAAATAAAGAACACTTAGCACATTGAAATAACATTTGAGATATAACAAAAATGTAACATTATCGTAATGTTTCGGTGCTATCCATGAACTGAACACACTGCAACTCCTGCACACATTGTTTCACACTCGTCGTTGCTTCAAGTTGCTATTTCCACCTTTCTCACAATATCATTTACGAACAGCACTGCGCTGAAATGTGAACCTCGTTTTCACCTTCCATTTCTCTTGGTGAAAGCATCAACCTTACTTGTGGCTGATTCACTAATGCGCCCGATTATATGCCTGCAGTGAAGCTCCCCCCCCCCCCCCCTCACAATCAGGACTGCCGCACAGAATTCCTCCACGACAAACAAAAAAGTAGTCCATAGTTAAAACAAAAAACTAATCACAAGAAAAAAATTATAAAATCAAGACTCTTGATATCTGGCTTATTTAATTAAGCCAAACATTAAAAAGCCGATTTAGTTTACTGTTGCGATGGGCTAACGGAGTAATACAGGATGCTGTGGACCGGGACCCAGTGTTAACTGTTCTTTTTCAAGTTGTATGCTACTATAGTATGTCACTCCTTTAGTTTGCAAATCACAAAGCAGTATCGGCAAGTGTTTTACATACTATAGTCTAACACTGCATGTTCAAAAAACAGTGCGTTTGCATGTGTTTGAGCTTTCGTTACATGCATACACGTTACATTATAGTTGGAGGCCTCCGGATTGAACTTTGAGTACCATGGGTTGTTTAACGTGCACTGAATTTGCACAGCACATGGCCGTTTTTGTATTTCGACTCTATCGACATACGGCTGCCGCGGCTGTCATCAAATAATCTGCAACCTTCGGATCAGCAGAAGAACGCCAAAACCACACAGCCACCGTGATAGGCATCATGACCACTTCATGATACTGAATACGCACATTCCATTCTGCAATTAACCAAACCTTTCTTAACACGAGTGTCATTCATGGCAATCACTGCAAGGTGAACTGGAACGCTGACTTGGTCAGAAGAGAGTGTTTGACATGAATAAAATCCTGGCAGAGAGCAATTGAGCAAAGACAACACATAAAAAATTCCAACCTTTCTTAGCTGGTCACTTTGAAGCTACATCAGGGGTTCAAATTTCTTGACAGCCTTTGCAAATAAAGTAGGCCACATAGGACACTAAATATACGAGAGCAATTGCTCACGACATATGCCCTACATATAGGAACTCGCCACAGACATCGCTGCATCAAGGGAGACGACAACACTGCCGCCGATGCTATGTCGCACAGTGCAGGAAACACCACACCTTACAATACTTGTAAAGTGCTGCTATGTTGCAGATATAAAATGCCGAGTCCTGCGTCATGACTACACATACTTTGTACAAAAATCTATACACCTTACCTTGTGAATTGTAAAGAGCTGACTCATTCTATGTTACCGAAGTAAAATGCCGAGTCATACTATGTTGCGGAATGAACTATGAGCCACGGCTCTCATAGGTCATAATACGTTGTGTTTCATTGGCACTGTACACTGGCATTCTGACATCCTCTGAATTTCGTGCCATAGACAGCGGACGCCAGCTTTAGTGCTAATGGGATATATAATGCTTTCGCATTAAAAACCAACTCAGAGGACCAGCGCCTTTTTGGGTCGAACACCTGCATCTCACCAAACACCGGAGTTCCAGCAGGGGCTTTTGTTAGCTGCAAAACTGGTCATAAGTAAGCAAAAAGGAGCAATAACTGTCCAACTCTCGATAAGCATCTCAACAATGTTCTTAGGGAAAGATCAATGAAGAGGCGAGTGAAAGGAGGAGAAAAAGGCACCTGGGGATCAACATTTCACACAGCACACGGGCGTCAGTCGCGTTTCACGTTCACCGAAAAGCGGCCAAGATTTGCAGTGGCAACCATGGAGAAAGAAAGACAGGAGTGGTTTTGCCAATACTACACCTGGTAGAAAAGCGTGGCAGAAGTAGTACTTAGAGATCACGCGGTTCTTGTCTGGGTGCTCTTAAAAACAGCCAAAACACAGTTAAGACAAAGTATCAGGTGACTTCACAAAAAATGATGCCGAAGCCGCTGTTTTCCGAAATCTTGATGCCGGCTGTGTCATCAGCAGAGGAGAGGTGCTTAAGTGATCGAGGGAAAGTGAGAGCGCACTGTGGGAACAAGGATCTTGATGCGAGAGTAAAGCACTTGCTTCCCATTGGTCGGTGCTAAGCATCTGTGGGGGAAAACTTCCCGAGGAATAAGGAAGAAAGTGGTGAGGGATGAAGCCATCGATCGAGAGTAAGGCCAGTTTCACATGCTGCGATTTTCCCTTGCCAAAGCTGCTTACAGTTGATCTGTGACAGGAGAGAGCGTTGGTCTAGCCGTATAGCCGCAGACGGCTTGCTATAGGTTTCCGTTCAGTTGGAATTCAATCATAGCGGCGGTACGCTCAATTTGCGACTGACAAGTGCAGACCGCCATCGACGCTGTGATGTCGTGTGATGTGCTGTCACGTGAAGGACTTGCTGCAGCAGAAGTAGATCTGTTTACTCTAATGATATGAATATTGCCTCGCATCTCAAAGTATGCACGATTATAACATCAACACATTCTGTGTTGCGAATTACTGTTGCGTTTAACCATCGGTTGCCTATGCGACACCAAGCAATCCTGTGTGCCACTCCAAATGAATTCACTGGGTATGCACTGCATATGTGAAAGCACTTACTGAAAATCGCACCGCAACATCAGCGACGACACTGAACGTTTTAGGTTCCAGTCGCAGCATGTGAAATGGGCCGGGCGGTAACCGTCGTGGCAATTTCTTCCCGTCCTCCACAGCTGCAACCCTGCCCACAACATGGCACCTGCTGGGAAAGCTCTGACATGCAGGAGCCATCCCGCTGCACGCCAAATTTGATAGCGAATAGCCTCTACGCTATATGGCAGCTTTTAAACTGCGGCATCAGCGGCTCACTGTTCATTTTGAAATGAAACGCCCATTCTCATATTTTGAAGGTCGAATCGACGACACATGACTTCAGCACATAGCTCTGTCCCAAAGTATAGTGTACTGCCCAAAGCTGTGGATTTTAAAAGTAAATCTGACTCCGTTCGCTGATGGCCCCATTCGGTTCAGCGCCACTCCAAGCGCGCCCACATGCTGAAACCGCTTTAATAGAAAGCCAGGCCTGGGAGTCAGCCTCGATTTAACAGGACAGCATTTGACCAAATGCTCTCTTCCTTTGCCCTAAATCGAATGCCCAATCGCTTGTCTTGCGTTATTTCAATACAAAACAGCATCCACGTTTGAGCAGAGTTCATTTTATTATTTAGGTCTGCTGTTTGTGAGCAATGAAATATGCAAAAACATATCTAAAGGCAATAACAAAACAAAATAAAAACAAGTCAAGCAAATATACTTCTTACTTAGCACCATCAAATGAAAACCGGGCATGCTACTGCCCAGTTCTGCATGAAAGACAGAACCGTGTTGTACGTTATGACCTGACCCAAATTACAGGCCCTATATATCCTTTTTTCTTTTATAACAATAGTAACAGCAGTACAATATTACTGCTCTGCAATGTACAACCATCAAGGAATCTGCTCGAGGTGCTGCCTTGCAAACACTTCATTAGACGGATGAGCTAAGTTTAATCTGTACTGACATGACAAAATGAACAAATGAGAATGCTCTGCATGAAGATTTCTAGATATATAAAATGTAAAAGGTGAATCTGAAACAAACATCCTCCACTAACAAAGTGTTTCCAAATTTAAAGCAAAAGCAGAGTGACCACAACCATTAAAATGCCAATCAGCATGAACTCCTACACACAAGCTACAAGTGTGCAATCTTAGTGAATATCAAAGTGAAAATGGCTGAATGTCATCCCAAAAACATGCACAGGGCTACTTAGAAGGTGAGCTCATGCCAAAAAAAATTTGGCAATCACTTCACACTACACACAATCTTCCCTTTCATTTGTACAGTGCATGGGCAAGACTGAAATGATAGATCAGGCAGTTGCTGCGTGGAAAAGTCCACCATGCAACAAAAAATCAAAATCAGCGACATCCACGGGGTAACCATGTCACACTTCCCTTTCCTCCATGTGCTGCTTTATACAAAAGAATCAGATCATCTTTGGATAAGACATGGCATTGTGCTGGCACTAGACTGACCTGGCAGTTGAGCAGCATGGCCCCAATGAATCAACCTCCGCTCACTGGAACACATATGGATACTCAGGAAAGTTACCTATTAAACATGACACACCTAAACACACAAGCAAGCAAGAGTGAAATGGCATCCACCACAAAGTTATTTTTCATTATGAACAATGCCAATCAACGTTTCATAACAACGTACTGTCATAACCACCTCACTTTTGGACGCTGCAATCTCATGCTGGGATTAAGGCAACTGCATGAGAAACTAATGCAACGACACACAGTTGGTGTTACTCATTTTCATGCCTCCGATTTGTCTCACGTTTCTAAACTGCCGTTTTATTTCCCTCCATCAAATATGCCCTCGCTAAATTTTAACCTTATAACTGCAAGTAAAATAGCCTTGCCCAAAGTTATTGAATTTCTCATGGAACCAGATAAGTCTAAAGGTTTAGTGAGATTAAAGGTGATTAAGCAGTACGACATTCAAAAAAAGAGAAAGCCGCTAGCAAGCTGATGAAACTTCTCTCCAAATGTCAATGTGAAAATTCGCTTACCAAACAGTACTGCCAGAAATGAGAAAGCACACATGAATGGCAATGCAGAATGGCTGCTTTAAGTTTAGGCATTGGATAACAAACAACAAAAAAACAGAGAGGAAGGTAGCCAGATTCAGTACGTTATTTTTATCAATAAAACGTCTAAACATTAATTACTAATTAGTCACAAGGGCTCGATAAAGTAAAAATGAAAGCTGAAGCAGAAACAGGCTAAACGATTCAAATAAATGAGAGTTGGCTCTAAGTTTCAGACACCAGTGCTTCATGTTGAGCCCACTGCTACTCCTTAACTAAGATAACTACCTGCGCACCATACATGCACACTCTCTGAACTCGTTCCAACTCCACAGGGAGGAGAATAAGACAGCAGTAACATATGAATGCATTTTCAGTTCCTAAAACTATTCACTAATAATCACCAACTGCACCATATCAGGCTTGTTTTTTGCTAGCAATGCCCACAGTTGCTTATTAAAGCACCCTTAGGCACCGTGAATGTAGACAATATGTTGCTTTAAATGCTTCTGCGCATCAGAAAACTGTTGTGATTTACACTGCATACTTGCGATGTACTTGAACTGAATCTAGCACTGCCTACTGCAAAACATAAGCCATATTACGAGTTCTACCACTTCACCCAAACAATTTTCATGTGCTTAAAAGTACACAGTAGTAAAGGCCTACTTTGATCAAGAGGCCTGGCTGAACGATGAGGCAATGGCACAGTCTTTGTGACGTGCCACAGTTACTGACCACACGTTGTTGGACTTTCAAGACAACAAAGCCAATAAGACTGTTAGGAACATCAAATCTTGCTTGTGAGAGCAATGACTGGCCGCAGGGAAGGGACACATCTTTTACTGCATGGCTAGTAGTCCATCGAGTATATCTCTCAACTTCCATGGAGAAAAATAGAATAAGCTGAGTAGACTTACTCTGAGTCCAGTGCAGAGTACTGCATGACATAAGAGATGACATAAAGCATCTTGACCTATCGCCCAAGCAATTTTCATGTACTCAAAATATACATAGTAGTAAAGGTCTTCTTGGCTTGGCCTGGCTGAACAATGAGGCAACGGCACAGTCTTTGTAATGAGCCCCTCGTCTAAACCGTGTTGTTGGACTTCCATGAACGCAAAGCCAACTGGACTATCGAGAAGGCAAGCCTTGAACGACTGTAGAGGAGTGCCACATCTTTCCATACACGGTTAATTTTTCAACACAAGGTTAGTCCTTCCAGGAGAGCTCTCGGCCACCGTGATGAGAAATACGACAATTTGAGTTCTGTCACACCAACGGACATGACCCACGGCTGCAATAGTGTCAGGAGCAGGTGGGCTTGACTAATGCCATGGGTGTACTGTGCGAAAAAATATGGTTGCCAGAGTGCCTGGCGCAAAGCAGTCAGCAGGCGGCCGCACTGCTGCGCGCCCAGTGGCGCTCCAGGTAAGCGGACAGGGACTCTGGCGGGCGGCAGAACTCGGTCTGGCCGTTGCGCACCCGGGTCCAGCGCTTGCCCTCCGCATCGTAGCCTGTAACCGCCACAAACAAAACAAATCAGGCTTGCACCAATTATGAGGTATTTTAACGCAGAAGTTTATTCACAATGCTCATACCTAGTCTCCATTTGTTTCTTGCTCTCATCAAGCAGTAATCTCTAACAGCAGCTAATTTCTAAACGTTCTTGGTAATATCATTATGTGGTAACGTAATAATAATTCGTAATGTAATAAAGTAAGAATAATGACGTAGTAATAATACTAATTGGACACAGAAAACTCCATCTAATCTTTGTCCTTAGTAAAATCTGAACACTTGGCCTTTTCTGGCTAGGTTGAAATTCAATAAGAAGAAAAGACATTCATTTTCAAGAAATTTGGAGTTTTAAGTGGAATTTTTTTTTCTGTAAAATGATTCATACGTGTGATTTTCACGATGTCAAGAGAATTTGCAGCTCCGCAGTGGCCGCTAGAAGCAGACAGTGGTGAGGTCTAGCCATAGGGGTCCACGAAAAAAAAAAGCATTTGATGTAAAATGCACGGGCCGCATTGAAGGGATGAGTAAAGATTCCAGTCAAAGGACATGTGCCCATTAATGCTTTCAGAACATGGAACCCCTGAAAACCTCAGCTTTCTCACTGCTTTCAGGTGTGGCCTAACACCAACAGCTGCACTGTGCAGGCCAAGCAGGGTAGAAGAGAGCATGCCCTTTGGTCACAGCCACCACAGACACCACTCACTGTGCGCGAGCAGGCTCATGTACTGGCAGAGGGCGTGCAGCAGCAGGCGCTCGAAGCTCGTCGCCAGCTGGTAGCGTTGCTCCCCCAGGGGCTCCCGCTCAAAGCTTACGCACAGCTGCGACTCGAGCAGGCACAGGGTGCCCTGCGTACCCCCAACAACAAAAGAAGCCGCCCACTCAGCGAATCAGCAACAGTAAGGAAGGCGGCATAGATGTCTCAGAGAAGGAAATACTTGTTACTTCATTCAGGAGCCTAAATTCGTAATTACTACCAAATTTTAAGGATGCTTCAATGTGAGACAAAGGCCTAAAGTTTTTCCTGCCTTTTAGTTTCATGTTCACATCCTAAATGAGCTGGCAACCACGGATTTAGGAAACAAGTTCTAATTAGCCCAAACAACACATTTAAGCGTTCATTAAGGAAGACTATAAAGCCCCACACCTACAAATCTACTT